>APFE030760771.1:0-43592 GCA_000404065.3 Pinus taeda | reverse complement strand
AAGGAGTGAATGTATGGTGTTGCCCTACCTTAAGGGTTTGATAATAAAGAAGCATTTCTATCTTATTTCTTGGGTTTATTTCTATTGTCTTATATTTTCATATCAGATCTATAATATTTCCGGGTTAGATCTATAACAACAAAACAAAGAGAATCAGAAATCAACAAGATCATTGGAAAGTATAAAGATTACAAAGGAAGCATATGCAAAGCTAGAGGAGCTTCGAGAGGAATTACCACCATCTGGAATCAAAATGATTGGTGCAGTGAAGCTGAGATAATCGACCAGCATTGGATAAAAACTGTTCTGCGAAATAGTATTAGCAACCAACAGATAGTCATCTTCAATGTATATGTACCCAACCATTACAGGGATAAAGAAACCTGTTGGGAAACTCTTAGTAACCGCATTATGGAAGAAGATAATAGCAACATCATAGTAGGCGGCGACTTCAACTTAATTCTGCATGCTAATGAAAAGCGTGGAGGGAAATTTTAGCCAAATCCTTTCAGGAGCCAAATGGAAAACATAATGCTCACTGGTGATTTAATAGATATAGCTCCAAAAAATCGCAAGTTCACATGGAGCAATCGAAGGCTGGGCAGCCACAATATCATGGAGAGGTTGGATCGATTCTTGGTTAATATCTCCCTCCTGTCAACCTTCTCATCAGTAAACTCTGCTATTTTACCCTTTGTTGTATCAGAACACTATCCAATCACTCTCGCATTGGATAATCACTGCGCCCTTGGTCCGCTTCCCTTTAAATTCAATCATATATGGAGCGATCAGCAAGATGCCCAAAATATCATCCAGCTAACCTGGGGACATCATATTGAAAGTTCCCCAGGTTACATATGGGAGAACAAATTAAAGAATGTGCAAAAAGCGCTTAGACATTGGGCCAAATCGCACTATAAGGAGCCTGAAAAGGAAAAACATGAGCTAAAACTTCAAATTGCTGAACTTCAATGTACAATAGAGCAAAAGGAATATAGTCATAACGAAAAAATCCAAGAAGAAGAGCTGTACAACAAATTGAGCAAAATTAAAAGGCAGGAGGAAGAAAAGTGGTGCATCAAATCAAGGCAAATATGGCTAGAAAGTGGGGACAAGAACACCTTCTTCTTTCACAAACAAGCCACTGCAAGACAAGTCAGAAACACCATAACTACCATCATGGACAGCGCAGGGAATCAACATGTGGAGCAAACAGATATCAAAGAAGCATCCACAGAACATCTTAAGGACCTTTTAACTGAATTACAGGAGGAAGAATCCTATGATGATTTGCTACAGCATTTGCATCCCAAAGTCACAGAGGACCTGAACAAAAATTTGACAGCAGAAATAAAAGAGGAAGAAATAATTGAAGCAATCTGTAGTCTCCAGCCCAACAAGGCACCTGGGCCGGATGGATTCCCAATTTGTTTTTACAGGGACTACTGGGAATTGATAAAGAAGGACCTCATCAAATACATCAAGTGGATCCAAAAAAAAGGCAAAATTGGTGGATATACAAATTCTACCTATTTGGCTCTTATTCCCAAGCAGAATCCCCCATCCAATTTCTCTCGTTTCAGACCTATATCTTTGTGCAATTCATCTTACAAAATTTTCACTAAAATCATAGCCTCTCGGCTCAAACCTCTTCTCCCGATGCTTATCTCAGAAAACTAAGGAGGCTATATGGCTAATAGACAAATTGCAGATTCTATTCTTTTAGTTCAAGAGGCCATACACTCAAGCCATGCAAGGAATGAGAAAGGCTTCATCCTAAAACTAGATTTGGCCAATGCCTTTGATAGGGTAAGGCATTCTTTTTTATTTTTTGTTCTTCAAAAGATGGGCTTCTCACCTCTCCTTATAAATGTCATAAGAGCCTGCATCTATGGACCATGGATCGCTCCCCTCATCAACGGAAGACCCGGACCCTCCTTTCAATCCTCAAGAAGATTAAGACAAGGCTACCCCTTATCTCTTTATCCTCATGGCAGAATCATTCAATAGTGCCCTTGATCAAAAGAGGCAATCAGGCCTCATTACGGGCATCAAGTTTGAAGATGGCATCAAAAATATAAATCACTCCCAATTTACTGATGACACCCTTCTGCTAGGGGGGGCGACCACCATTATTGCAAGAAGATTCAAGTCCCTGCTCGAAAAATTTATGAGGTACTCCGGAGGCCAAATAAATCACCTTAAAAGTTGTATTTATGGATGGAATGTTTCATCCCAAAAAATACATAGTATTTCCAACATTTTTGGTGTTCCCTGCAAGTTAAATTGGGACTGTTTCAGCTACTTGGGAATGTCAGTAACCATAGGGAAAGTAAAGACTGGAGTCTGGGACTTAAAACTTGACAAAATGAAAAGAAAAGTACAAAGATGGGGAACCTTGTGGCTCAACCCAGCTGGACGACAAGTTCTCTTAAAATCAGGTCTCTCCTCCCTCCCCTTATATCAATTCTCTCTGGGCCAAGCTCCAACATCATTCCACTGAAAAATGGATAGCATCCTTAGTTTTTTTCTATGGCAAGGGGGCAAGAACGAAAGAAAAAGTACAACCTAGTAAATTGGAAATAGGTCATCCAAAGTCCAGAGAATGGAGGTCTCAGCATTAGGTCCCCATCTCTTATGAACTTAGCGTTTGGTGGGAAACTGATTTGGAGACTTCTGGACAGTCAAATTGCATGGTGGAAAAAAGTCCTAGAAACAAAATATCTTAATCAGTCAAGACTGCATATTCTTACATCAGAGATACCCAACAGACATTGTACAAAGATATGGAAACTTTGTAAAAAATCCATCGCATTCATGGCGCCAAATGTTTCTAAAGTGCCAAAAGGAGGTGAAATGGTGAACCTTGGCTCGGACAAAATCATGGGGAACCCTCCCATAAACAGTCTTCCAGGCATGGGACCTATTATTCATTATCTGCAAAGTAAAGGCATATATAACCTGAGTCAAGTTTCTCAATGGAATGTATCATCTAATGCCTGGGCTCGATGGGAATTTCCTCTTATAACCCACCATCTCAAAGTAAGCTTTGATTCCCTTTGCAATTATTTGCACAGTATTGCACCCACCATTAAAGGTGAAAAAGATGAGTTTTGTTGGGACCCTTCGGAAGCAAATTATTCCATCAAAGCAGGATATAGCTATCTGAATAACATGGAACACCCCACTGCTGTTTGGGCTCACGAGAAGATCTTAAAAAGAGCTGAAGCAATCCCAAAAATCAAATTTTTCATGTGGACACTTCTGCATGGTAAGCTTCTAACTGCAAATAACCTCAGGAAAAGAGGCATTTCCAGACCTTCTAGGTGTCCCAACTGTCAAGCTGCGGAGGAATCCATACAGCACTTATTTATTTCTTGTCCCTTTGCAGCCTCATGCTGGAATAGCATCGTTCCCTCTGCTCCGCCAATTTGGAATCCCCAGCATTCTATTGATGAAGCCTTAAATAACTGGAGGAGAAATTATCCTTAGCAATCAGCGAAGCAAAACCCAGCTAAAAGAGTTTGGAACGCCACTCCTTTTGCTCTTCTATGGCGCATATGGATCGCTCGAAATAGTATGATCTTTCGAGACAAAACAACAACCATCAGGCACATTCTCATTAAAATCTCAAGCCTTTCTTCGGAAACTATAGCCTCTAAAATAACAAAGAAAATCGATCCAGTCAGCCTATGGGTAGAGGAGCGAAATTTTATTAGGAACCTTATAGATAGAACCAGCGGCATGTCAACAACAAAGATCAATAAGTTCAGAAGCAAAGTCGACAATCCTGAATGGAAAATCCGCCTCACAAAAGATGAATTCAACAAATGGCTCCTTTCAAAGAAATATCATTCTTTATTCTTTGACGGAGCTTCTAAATCTAATCCGGGAGCAGCCAACGCAGGGGGCATCATATTCGATCCTACAGGAGCATCTGTGTCTTCCTTTGAATGGGGTTTGGGTAATCTAACCAACAACAGAGCTGAAGCTCTGGGTCTTTACCAAGGACTTTTACAGCTTCAGAAACACGAGATCAACAAAGCCCTCATTTTTGGTGACTCGGCTATAATAATCAGCTTAATGCATAGCAAAAGACAAGCTTCCAATATTTTTCTCAATCAAATCATTAGTCAGTGCAAAAATCTGTTGTCTCAGGACTGGGAGTACCATTTCTTCCATGTCCTGCGCTCCAACAACCAAGAAGCGGATAAGAGAGCTAGCCAGGCCTGCTCTCGGGAAAAAGGTAACCTCCGATGCAATCACGTGAGCCTACACCAATTCATCCCCTGATTCTCATGATTGCCCCAAATCCCTTGATTCACATGCTTGCCCCATATCACCTCCCTCCAATGAACTGCGCCTCTGCCATCAAGGACTCTGATCAAATCCATCACACATTCGATTCCTCCTGCAGCAAATCTCTATCTACGCAGTCGAATCTCACCCATGAAGATTTTGAAACAGCAAATCGGATTTCAAATAGCAGAACATGTGATTGCCCCTGCTCCCCCCTTGTGATTCGGTCCTCTGCGCGGGTCTGTTTTTCCGTTATTTATTACAGCGTCTTCCCCCCACATTTTCACAGTGCGCCTCCCCTCTGCTCTCATGCCCTTGCCTCCTTCGTTGTGGATCAGCCGAGCCCCGATTTTTTTCCCAGGTTTCCCTTGGTTTGCTTCGATTCAGCCTTCCAAGCTCCTTGTCCCTTCTATCCTCCTGCTATTCTCTTCTACGGCATTTTCGTTTCAATTTTAGCGCCTGATCCTCAGGCTATTAGCCCTCTCAGTGTTGTCTTCATTCATCTTATAGTAGTAAGAGCGTGCCTCCTTCTCAAGTCACCTCAAGCGAGAGTTGAAGCATTCCACATGGACCGAAGCGAAGACTGCTTGCACTGCCGGAACCTCCAAGCCGAGATCGAGCAAGTCAGAACTCACCAACGCCTGTTAGATGAAAAAATCGATGTTTCCACAAGGATTCTCACAGCTAAATACGAAGTTGATCTTAATATGTTTCTACATCGTGTTTCTTCTTTGCCGGAGCAATTCACCGCTGTCTCCAACACCTATGCACATATTCAAGAGTCAGTTGAGATCCTCAAGTTCATGGTGGACAAGATCAACAGCGCAAATGGACCAAGTACCAGCGCCAGAGCTGCAGCAGTAGACAGCCATCATGAGGCCTCCAACGCCCGTCATATCAGCCATATCACTATTGACTAGATGTACTGTAAAACCAGCTTGTTGTCGTCTCAGTTCATAAGAATCTATACTTGCTCTAGGAACTTACAAGCGAACAGTAAAGGCATTTTTGTGTATTGCCATAATGAAATACAGTCACAAGATTCTACTGTGACTTCATCTTTTGTAAACTCGGAGCTAAGCCTCATCCAACTTTTTTGAATATATCAAGCAACCGATTTTGTAAAAAAAAAATATATATATAAATAAATATCTAATATATATATATAAATATATATATTATTATTAAATAAATATTAAACAAATACAAAGTAATATTAGATGATATATATGAGCTTAATAAATTAAAGGATTTTCAATGTTGATTATAATAAATGATAAATAAATATTCAATGAATATGGAACATGTAAAAAAAATGATAACAATTTTTAATTAATGAACTTATTGTCTAAATTAAAAATATGAAAAAATGTTTATATAAAATAGATTATAATGTTTATAATAAATGATAATCAAAAAATACTATTGGCTGAGGGCCTCTCTTGGCCGAATGGTAAGCGAGCGTAATGTAATGTTTAATATTTTACTGAACCAAAATATTAAAAAAAAAATAAAAATAATATTAAAAAAATAAAATTAAAATAAAAAGATTAACATGATGAATTAAACATTTTAACTTAGTCAAATAAAATAGAAATAAAAAATAAAAATAACTCTATAAAAATACAATAATATAGAAACAAAAATGGCCCATGGTATTGGAACCTTGGTATGACCCATGGTATTCATGTGGAATGTAGCCTATTTAAAGGGAGAAATTAAACCAGCCTGGATCCATCTTAACTCTGGATCTACCAAGCATTGAGAGGGATCAAATCTCTTGTTAGAGTGAAAAGAGATTTGATCCCTCTTGGCTTGGTAGATTTGGAATTAAGATGGATCTAAGCTTTTATTATATTATATCATATTTCTCATATTATGTGTTAATATCAATTTTCATAAATGAATTCAAGTTAGAGATAGAGATTCATACCTGATGTTTTACCTGTGATGAGTCACTAGAGGCAATTTGTCTGATTAGAGGAAACCAATTGCCATTGATCTCAATGCCACCATCCCTATTAAGATTGTGGGAATGTTTCATGATCTCAAGAGCCCCTGTGATTTTCCTCTTCTGATGGTTGTCTTCTATAGCGATGATCCTAACATCTTCTAAGTAGACATGATACTTAGTTTTCGAGGAATGATCAACAAGGGTTGAAGTACGGGATCTTTAATTTTTAATGTCAACTTCGTGCTTCTTTAGTCTTTTTTGCAAAGAATGTTTGGTTTCTTCAATGTAACTTTTACTATAGGAACACTCAATTTTGTAGACTCCCTTCAATTGACGTTGATCAATTTTGTCTTTCATAGATCTCATTCTTTGCCTGATTGTTCCCGTAGTTGTGAAATGAGTGGATATGTCCTTCTTACCAAGAATACTTGCAATGTGATAAGTAACCAATTGAATATAAGGAAGGTATACCTTACCACATTGTGATTGAAGGCCTTAGGAGTTAACCTTTCCTTCAACTCTTCTTATAGCTTTCTTAATGTCATGTTTCTTGTATCCTAAATTTTTAAAGACATTAGTCAAGTGCTTCTTCTCTTTATCCAAGTGTTATGAATCAGATATTCTAAGGGCCCTAACAACAAGAGTATTGAGGACACTGAACTTTTAAGAAGGATGATGATATGAATCAACATGGAGGTAACTATTTGTATGAGTTTTCTTTCTGAAAACTTGATGTCCTAATGTACCATCCTCCTTCTTGGTAATTAGAACATATAGGAATGGAATGCTTTTGTTCTCTTCAAATTCCATAGTGAACTTAATTTCAGAAGAGATAGAATTAAGGTGATTGAAAAACTTATCAAGCTCTGCTTTACCATGCGTTCATTTTATGTTTGTGTCATCAAAAAATGTTTTCCACCAAGCCAAATTTAAAGGGTGGGATTCAAGGGCTTTCATTTCAAAGAACTCCATGTATAAGCTGGAAACAATTGGCGAGAGTGGTGATCACATTGCAACTCTAGATATATGTTCATAGTAGTCCCCTTGGAAACTAAAAAATGTAGAGTGCAAACATACCTCAGCAAGGTTTGTTGTTTCAACATCAACAACCTCCTTAACAACTTGAATGGATTCTTCTAATGGAATTTTTGTAAAGAGGGATACCACATAAAAACTTACAAGGATGTCATTAGGACCACTCTTTCGTTTTTTATAAGCTTAACAAAATCACTAGAATCTTTAATAAAAGAATCAGTGTTCCCAATAAGAGGTTTAAGGATTTTGGCATCATACTTTGCTAATTCATAAGTGGGGGACCTAATGATATTGACTATTGGCCTTAGAGGAGCCCCTTCTTTATGAATCTTTGGGACCCCATAAATTATAGGTACAACTTCACATGAAGGAGTAAGCCTCTTCTTAAATTTCTCGTCAAGGTTGGATTCTTTAATCACCTTCTTTAATTCTTTTATGACCTCGGATATGGGTTTGGCGTTGGTTTTTCTATAAATACTGCATTTAAGATGTTCATTCATCTTAAAAATGTAATCTTCTTTGTCCATAATAATTGTGGCCCAACCTCTTTTTGCCCTTAGAACTACAATTTTGTCATTATTGTGAAGGTATTTAAGAGTGATTTGTTCCTTCTTATTTAAATTTCTCTTTGAGGGTTTAGCTTTGCTGAAAATGAGAGCACATTCTTGTCTTAACCCTTCTTTGTCCTCCAAGCAAAGGCCTTGAATCCCTTCTTCTATGTTACAAATGATGTTTTCTATGGGAATGCCTTTATGGACAATAGCAAACCCTAAGCCTTTGTGTAGAACGTTAATAGTTTCTGATCTTAATTATTTTGATGATATATTAACCACCTTTCTCCTTCGTTCAACTCTTGGTTTGAGGTTGGTCCCCAAGCTATAATCCTTACTCTCATTGGCTCTCTTTCTATGGCTCTTTCTGATGATCTCTTTAGTATCAATTTTATTTAAGTTGCTTTCGTTGCTTTCACGATCATTATCTTTCGTCTTCGAATGATATATGCTCTCGATGTTGTTACCTTCTTTAATGTCTCTGCTCTTGATACTTTTAATGTTGCTACCTACTTTGTCATAGTCCTCATTGTTATTGATTTTGTTGCCTTCGTTTTCAATGATCTTGATGCTACTACATTTGTTATCGATGATTTTGATGTTACCTTCACTCTCTACGCTGCCATTGATATCGATATTCTTGATGTTGTCTTCATTATTTAGCTTTATAATATTTTTATTACATTTGTGGCTTCCGAGTTTAATTCTGAAGGATCAACCACCTTTATCTTCAGTTCAACTCTTGGTTCAAGGCTGCTCCCTAAGTTACAATCTTTACTCTCATAAATTCTCCTTCTATTTCTCTTTTGGATGCTTTCTTCAATATCAAAAATATTTAAGTTGCTCTCTTAGATATTGAATCCTTTTAAACAAGCATGCAGTATGCTCATAAGCTTATGCTTTCAACACTACACCATGTTGGACATGTAAGGATATTTAAGGCTACAACGGATCAACGCACTTAAACTATAAAAAGATATAAAAAATATATAAATTGTTTGAAGATGATATGAATGTTAGGGCAAGGCCTAAGCTTTTATGTTAAGATCATTTAACAATTTTGTTGCCAAATGGGTAGAGGATATTTTAAATTCATAAATACTATTCCAAAGCATATTATTTTCTTGTTTATCATTCATTGTTTATTATCACACACATGCACCCACACAACACATCTTACATAATAGTTCAAGCATTATGTTAGTATAATGGTTTCCATTGTTGACACCCCTACTAACATAAAGATCATAGCATGTCGGACTTATATGCTCCCACACAACAAACCTTACAACAAATGTGGGATAATGCATAAGAGAAAAAAGATATTTTAAATTTCTAGAAACTATTCCAAGATGTTAACAACACATCTTACATAGGAGTTTAACCATTATGTTAGTTTAAGGGTTTCCATTGTTGAAATCCCTATTAACATAAAGATCATAGCATGTTGGATTTATATGCTCCCACATAACAAACCCCATAACTAATGTGGGATAATGCATAAGAGAAAAAGATATTTTAAATTTCTAGAAACTATTCCAAGATGTTAAATATCACATATTCAACTATTTATTATACACACATAGTTCGTGTAATAACCCTGGTGAAAATTCCATGTAATAAAAGTTAATAAAGGAAAAATAATAACCACAGTTGATGGGGCACTTATTCCAAGTTGAATGTTGGGTAAGGCATCCTAGTGTGGGTGTTCATTTGGTTATTAATGGCTAAGGAAATTGGCAAAGACAATGGCTAAGGCTTTGGAAACGTAAAATGACATTTTTGGCACATTTATTTATGAAAATAATTGAAATTAGGAGAAAAAATAGGTCACAGGTCACAGGTTGCTTGTGAGGAGTAAATTGGAAGAAAATAATGGAAAATGAAGAAGATAGAGGCCTCACTCATTACAAGGCTTATGAGGATCAATTGGTAACCTTTTGTCAGTTTAGTTTTGGAGCTCTCTCATTATTTTCTCTCTCTCTCATACTCTTGGATACTTAGAGTTTTCTAGGATCACTCTTGGAGGGTGTGGAATACTTCGATTCATGAAGCGAGAAGGCAAAGGAAGAGCTAGAAAGTGCAAGGGGACATAGGGACTAGCAGCTACAACGAGATTTGCTTGCAGGTACCGAGTTGCATGTATGTTTTCCTCACTAGTTTTGGCATGCGTGGCATATGCATGTGGATTATTGGTCATGATCTGTCATTGGCATGGAGGATTGCCTGGATTGACAATAGATTGCCTAGCCTTGCCATATCCTAGATACCCATGGTGATTGTGGATTTGTTTTCCTTGTTTTGTTTTGGTTGGTTCTCATGTTTCCTTAGATTAGGTTGAGTTATTAGTCCTGGAAGCCCTGGATGGACAGACGCTCTGGAAGCCTTGTAGTAGCTTAAGTTGAGTTACTAGTCCTAGAAGCCTTGGTTGGACAAACACTCTAGAAGCCCTTGGTGGGTTGAGTTACTAGTCCTGGAAGACCTGGCTGGACAAACATTGTGGAAACCCAGTAAAATTTGTTGGTTGAGTTACTAGTCCTAGAAGCCTTGGTTAGACAAACGTCGTGGAAGCCTTGGAAGTCTTGGATGTAGACCAATATGATGATGGTTTTGTGATGTCTGACCATGAGGTGGAATAACTATTTGATGGGTTGAGATGGATGGCCTCTAGAAGCCCTGGATGAGTTTTGATTGATGTGTTGCATGAGATCCCACATTCATGATTGGAATATGGCACAAGGGTGAATGGATGAAGAGAGATTTGGCTCAGCCATTCTACGGTCGGGTGGAATGTGGAAGTCCCATCCGAGATTTGGATTTAGCATCATCAATATGAGGTTATTCCTCCTTGTATTTATACGAGTAATATACTGGATTATATGTCATTTATATGGTTGTGATTTCATTACTTTTTTATGTTGCTATTATGTCAGTTATTTATATGTTTTATGACGGTAGCTATGTATGGCTCTCATCATGTTTTTACTTGTAAATGAATGATCAATGTATCTATGACCTAATGGATGAAATGACAGTTGATGTGTTGAGGCATCAATGTTTCTTAGTGATTCTCAGCTAAGTGTGAGACCCCTATGCTCAGAATTTTATTTACACCTATAGATTACATATTCATGATATGTTTGACGAAATGTCTATGATGGCTAGTAGGGGTCCAATCAATGTCTCATTCAAGTGATTGCTCTTGCACTATCATTTCCTTGTTAATTTATTCTTTTGAAGGTATCATGCAATTTTGAGTAGTGGCCTAGGATATGGATCTAAAAATGTGGCTTAATTCCCAGGGGCATTGGCACAAAACTGACAAGAAGAGTCCCTAGATGCTGGGAGGAAGGCCTGTGAGAGTTTCCAAATGAGAGCATCCAGAGGTCTAGTTGTCCAAAAGTTCAATGGGACCCAAGGGCAAGCTACTTGAATTATTGGATTGGTTCTTGAGGGTCCTAAGGGTGATGTTGAAGGTATGTATGGTGTGTTTTTGTCAATTCCACTTCCTTAACATGACTTAGGAGGTCAAATCATATCATAGTGGCCTCTCGTTGCATGTTTACCCCGGCTGGCCAATTGCTTGGATAGATGTGGGAGGAGGATGTTACAATTCCCACAATGATCCGAATTTAAAGAAGAACTTAACAAATTACATATATAACCATAAACACAAAGATGAAATAGAAATAAAACTTCATTTCATTAATATCAAAGAAATTAAATATGCTTACATACAGAATGGAAATAAACTAGCTCGAGCAATTGTAGCTTATTTTCAAGAAGAGATGTGGCAGCTACATGCCTCTAAACTATGTTACAATGAGACTTGAAGGCCCATTTATTATTGAGAAATAATGGAAAACCCCAAAACATCCAAAAACCTAACCCTAGGAGATGAAACGCCAAACTATGGTCCCCATTGGGGTAAATTGGTACATCAATTGCCCGGGGTCGTAACTTTTCCATATGATCTTCGTTTGATGCACATGATACCTCGTTAGAAAGGTCTATCTGAGGAATACAATTATTGATAGAAAATATTGAGTTGAAAAGTAATATGTAGTTGAAAAGTCATATTTTCTGTTGGTGATTTGACAAAAAAATATATCATTTAGGACCTCAAAATGGCTTCGAAAGTTCAGGACCCGAAAAACTGCCAAAAATATTAAACTGTGCTAGAATTAAGGAAACTAAAAAACTAAAAGAAACAACAGTGGGGGTCCAAGTGGAATAGGTGGGTGGCCACCAATATCCACCTGGATCATTCCTTCCCCCTTAGGAAGTAATGGTCCCCATTACGTTAAGTTCCTCCATGAGCTGAGGAAACTTCTGCTGAACTTGGTCCCTAGTGAGCCACTTACCTTGGTGAAGGAGTTGGCCTGCTTTGACAATTCAACATAGTTGGATCATTTGCTATCCAGTGTTCTTGTTTTGTGTGTCCATGATCCGATCAGTTGTGGCTTATTCCATGCAATTTGGGTTTAACTCTGTTGGTGTGAGTTGTTCTGCAATGTCAAATGTGTCCAACAATGGTGGAAAGTAGGGTCGAAGGTAGTCGACATTGAAGACTAGGTGTAGACCAAGGAATAGTAAAATACAGATCTCAAAGGCATTGTCCCCTATTTCCTTGGTGATGGTGTATGACCCATATCAGAGTGGGCGAAGCTTGCGGTGGGCCCAGCGAGGCACTCCTTCTACAAATGTAGCCAAACTTTGTTGCCCACCTGGAACTTGTGTGGCACCCGATGTTGATCATGTCGTTGCTTGTACTTAGCATTGACTTTGTCCAATATGTCATGGACCTATTGGTGGATGTGCTGAATGTGCTCAATGAAGTTGTTTTCCTTGTCGACTTCGGACTAGACATGAGCCGAATCTGCCTGATTAGCTGCAAATGGTATGGCCACATCAATGGGACATAGTGGCTGGAATCCCAAGCCCACCTGAAAAGGGTTATGGCCAGTAGAGCTGTGGAGAGCCCGGTTATATATGTGTTGGACATAGGGGAGGATCTCATCCCATGTGAGTGGATGCTTTGAGTTGTACATGCATAGAATGTGTATGATCATCCTATTGACGACCTCTGTGTGGCCATCAGTTTGAGGAAAGTTATGGACTTAGTGAGCTTGGTGTCCAACATCAACCAGAGATTGGACCAAAATGTACTAAGGAACCTGTTATCCCAATTTGAGATGATAGACTGTGGGATCCCAAAGTGTACCCACACTCATTCAAAGAAGAGTTTAACAATGGATTCTATTATGATATTCTTCTTGTAGGCCACCGTAATGGCCATCTTCAAGAATCTGTCGAAGACCATAAAAACATAGTCGTTGCCATGATTAGTAGAAGCAAGGCCCGACATGTAATCCATGGGGATGGATTATCAAGGTCGACTAGGGGTAGGCAACGGAGTATAGAGGCCTTGCTTCTTGATGGTCAGTTTGGAAATAGCACAGATAGTGCAACATCTGATGTACTTCCCGACATCTTGTTGAAGATTTGGCCAATAGAATACTTCTGCAGTACTAGCAATGTTTTCTCGACTCTGAAATGCTCGACACCCCGACTGTAGTGCGCTTCCCAAATCATCTTGGCACACTTGCTTGAAGGAACACAAAGGTGTCCAAGGTGGAATAATAGTGCATCCTAGAGGTGAAAATATGGCACTTGCTGACCCTCCAAGAACATCTTGTATGTGTGGCTGAATTCTGGGTCACTTTTGTAGAGAAATGGCTAATCAAAAGTCTCATGCCCACATGAGTTGAGCATGGTGGTTAACACCATGATCAGTGGTCGGCTGAGTTGTACTTGATATTCAAATGGAACTGTTGCAGGTATATAGACCACTTTTCATGGCGATCATTCTGTAACTACCCTTGAGTTTGTATGAACTGCAGGGGTCAGTGGTCTGTGTGGATGACCATTTCCTTCCCCAAAATGTAATGTTTCCATTGTCGGCATGCTTACACAATGGAATACATCTCTTTTTCATAAGTGGGATACTTCCATAATGTTTCTGAAAGTGTCTCATTGTTATATGCCATCGAGTGCCCCTATTGAGTAAGGACTGTCCCAATAGCATAGTCAGAGGCATATGTCTCGATCTCAAATGGTTGCTGCAGGTCTGGTAATGTAAGCATTGGTGCAGAGCGGAGGCAATGTTACAACTCTACGAATGCCTTCTATTGATATTCAGACCAAAATAATTTTGCTTTCGCTCCTCCCTTGGTGACTTGACTCAAGGGCTAAGTGATATGAGAGAACCCCAACACAAACCTGTGGTAGAAATTGGAAAGACCCAGAAAGATGCGGAGTTCTGTCAGAGTGATTGGGGTTGCCCAATCCCAAATGAATTGGATATTGGTTGAATCCACATTCACCCCCTGTTCATCAATAATGTATCCCAGATACTAAACCTAGGTCATGCCAAAAGTGCATTTCTCCAAATTAGCACATAGCTTGTGTTGCCAAAGTGTTTGGAGAACCTGTCGGATGTGGAGGGGGTGCTCTTCCCAACTCTGACTGAAGATCAGTGTGTCATCCAAGTATGCCACTACAAATGAGTTAGTGAATGGCTGCAAGATGTCATCCATCAGCCCCATGACTTCAATTGGTACCTGGTGATACCCAGACTTCAAGTTGATCTTGATGAAATATTTTTCCCCCTTGAGTTGGTCCAGAAGGTCATCAATCTGTGGGATCGGTTACCTCTTCCAAACAATGATCTTTTTCAGCGCCCGATAGTCAATATAGAGTCTCCAAGTCCCATCCTTCTTTTGTACCAACACGATTGGATCCCACAAAGCAATGAACTTGGTCAGATGAGACCTTTCTACAGCAATTCCTGAATATGCCTCTTGATTTCTTCATTCTCCAAAATAGCGCGCTGATAGATTGGTCCATTGGGCAATGACACACTTGGGGTCAGATCGATGGAGTGCTTGACCTCACAGTGCAGAGGCACCCCTACGGAGGAGGTGAATATGTCCTCGTACTCCTCCATGACCTTGTCTATTTGTTGCTTTCATGTGGAGGGGCCCTGTCTAGAGGTCATGGCCACTGTCTTCTTCTTTCTTTGAGGGTGTATCATCAATAAAACCCATTTCTTGGTTTTGGAAATGAGTTTACTGCATTATTTTGCAGTAACCAAAGAGATGGCGGTATGTGGTGCTACCTCTAGTATCCTGTATAAATTATTTCCCAAGGTAACAATAACAATGTGAGGCCTTGACTCATACATAGCATGTCACTTCCACAAGTATGGTTGGCCTAATAATACATCACAAACATCAAGAGGAGCAACTTCACATAGTACATCATCCGTGAAGGGCTTGATGCTATATGGAAGGTGGCATTGTTGGCTGACGCAAAGATCTCGTCCTTGGTGAATCTACCCAATGGTGTATGGTTGTGGGTGCATTGTGGTCAATAAGCCTAGCCACTTCATGACCTCTATTGAAATGAGGTTCTTTTGGCTCTCGTTGTCGAAAAGGAACTGTAGTGAGGAACCCTTTACCCACATCTAGGAGTGGAAGAGGCACTCCTCCTCCTCTGGATCTTTGGGTTCCTCCTTCTAGATCTTCATGGTGGCAATGGTGGCATTGGACTCTGCATGGATAATCTGCTTCCCTTTCTCATTCCCCTTGTCAGGTTCTGACTCAGAATCAGAACATGCATCTGATTCAAAAGCCTTCAACTCGACAACTATTGGCTGCCTAGCTCGACACTCACTTGTGTTGTGAATGGAGCTTTTATGTAACTCACACCACTTTCCCATGTCCTTCTTCGGCTTCACAGTGTTTTTCTTTGCTTGCGAATTTGGCGAGTTGTCCTGGGCCGCCCCACCTTGGCTTTGTCCTTTATTCTGCGTTTTGGGGGCACAAATCCAAAGTCTTGCTTTTTCTGTTTAAGCTTTTGCTCAATCTTGACAACGTATCAGTATGTTGTGTCAAGTGAGGATATGTCTAGGAACTCCATTTCATCCTTGATGTACATGTGTAGGCAGCCATGGTACTTGAGTACCAAATGTTTCTCAGAATCCTTGATACCCAACTTCATGCGAAGGGTATGAAAAACATTGGTAAACTCTGACACGTATTGGTCCCTTCCATATCGTCACATGGTCTACTTTATGTATTTATCCTCATAGCTCCAGACAAGGTATTACTGCTCTTTGATGACATCCCGAAATGAATTCCAACTGGGTGCGACTGAAAATAGTGAGGGCATACTTTCATCCTTCTGCTCACAATAGGTTTCCCACCAGTCCTTGATGTGGGGGGCAGCTTTAAGGAGAGCAAAAGTAATCTTTTCACGACTAGAGAAATCATGAACATAAAAATATCCTTCTACAAGATTTAATCATTTATCTATGATATTTGCATCTATTTGGCCCTCAACTGTGGGAATGTCAAAGTTTACTTGTACCTTAAAAGGAGTGGCACCTCCAGAGTGATTGTTGGATGTGGATGCGCCACCGGTGGGAAATTGTTGAAGGATCTGGGCAAAGTTATCCGTCATCATGTTCCTTAGTTTCTCAAGGGCCTCATCAAGAAATATTTTGATATGATCTCTTGTTCCCTCGTCTTTCTTTTCTTCCCCCAAGGGCAACCGTTGGGGTTTGTGAGGTTGATCTTGTAAAGATTCAACCAAATCGAGCCCTAAATCCTTATACCCTAACCACGTTGGGGACATGCAAAGAAGGATTGAGAAAGAGAAAACCGCTCTAATTCCATTGATCTGAATTTAAACAAGAACGCAACAAATTAGATATATTGGTGGCCACTTGCTTATTCCACTTGGAACCCCACCATTGTTTATTTCAGTTTTTCAATTTCCTTAATTAAAGCACAAATTACTATTTTTGGCAATTTTTTGGGCCCTGAACTTCTGAAACCTTCATGAGGCTGATGGATAACATATTGTATCCATTCACTAACTCGTTTGTAGTGGTATACTTGAAAGACATCCTGATCTTCAGCCATAGTTGGGAAGAGTACCTTCACCACATCCGACAAGTTCTCCAAACATTGCGGCAACACAAGATGCGTGCAAATTTGGAGAAATGAACTTTTGGCATGACCCAGGTTCAGTATCTGGGATACATTATTGATGAAAAGGGGATGCATGTGGATCTAGCAAAGATCCAATTCGTTCGGGATTGGCCAACCCCAACCACTCTGACAGAGCTCCGCATATTTCTGGGTCTTGCCAATTTCTACTGTAGGTTCATGTTGGGGTTATCTCTTATCACTTGGCCCTTGAGTCAAGTTACCAAGGGAGGACCGAAAGCAAAAAAAATTTGGTATGAATCTCAACAAAAGGCATTCGTAGAGTAATGTTATGAAACTAGCTCACAAAAAGATATAAAAGATAGATCAGTGCCTTAGAAATAAGCCTCTTCAAGGGGGCAACCTCCTTTACATTACACAAATGAACAATTCTTAGATGATACAAATGACAAGACCTCCTTTCTATATATAGGAGTCTAAGGGGTCATAATATAATCTATCTGACATAACAATAACAATGTAAGGGCACAATAATAACAATAGTGGGCTTCTATGGGGCACAATAATAACAATATGGGGACTACATGGGCACAACAATATAAAAAGGGGGTTGTGTTAATAACAATAAGGGGTTACTCTAGTAGTATAGGGACCTAACATGCCCCTCTCCTTCAAAAAGTGTTGTCCTCTATGCTTGAGTAGTTCTTGATGCTTCTATATAAATTCTTGTCCTCCCATGTAGAATCTTCAACGGGTAAGTTCTTCCACTTGATGAGATACTCTAAACTTGATCTATTTCGTAGCTTTTGATTTCTCGGTTCTATGACCACTACAGGTTCCAATATGATTTTTCTTTCCTTGTCAAGTTCTCACAATATTGTTTGAACTGGGATCTTCTACAACTTTTGATTGAGTTCCCACTCCTTTGGGCATATGGATATATGTAAGGCATGATGTTTGGAGGAACACTTCATGGAATCAAATGAATAGCATGATCATGATCATGAATAGGTGGGAGGCCTTTAGGAGTCTCAAATACCTTGGAATGATTGTCCAAAGCGTTTTGGAGATCTGGAGAAATACATGATTTCAATGTGGGATCCTCTAGTGAACATAATTGTGCAATTACACCTCCTTGTTCTTTATTTAGAAGCTTTGTTATGTTGTTAGAGTTGATTCTCTTTCCAAGTTTTCCTTCGAGACCCCTCAATTCAACTTCCTTTCCTTCCCAAAAAAAAAAATCAAGAAAAGTTCTTGAAATTAAAAGCTATCGTACCCAAAGATTGTAGCCATTGGACTCCTAGTAAAACATCAACACTACCCATTGGAATGGAAAGCATTGGGCTATTCAATACATATTCTCCCATGGATAGCTTGATATTATGGCACTTTCCAGAGCAATTTATGGTTCCTCCACTTGCAACTATCACTTGACACTCCGGCACTGGATATAAGAAGCAATTCAATTCCTTGGCTATCTTACAATTAATAAAATTATGGGTACTGCCTGAATCAATCAACACTCTTACCTTTTTCTTCTTGATATGTCCTTCTATCGTTTGAGGAGTGGTAATTTCTTCCAATGCATTACAAGATATGGTTAGATTGCTTTCTTGAGACTCGATGTGATATTTTAATTCTTGAACATTTTTCTTCTTGATATGTCCTTCTCTATTGACAGTTTGAGGAGTGGTAATTCCGTCCAATGCATTACAATATATGGCTAGATTCATTTCTTCTTTCTCGATGTGATCTTTCACTTCTTGAACCTTTTTCTTCTTCATATGTCCTTCTATCTTGAGAGTTTTAGTAGTAATTCTTTCCAATGCTTTAAGATATGGTCGGATTCATTTCTTCTTTCTCTGGGGTTGGTACCTGGTGTAGATACTCTTCTTTTGAAGTTTCTTGATCCTTTTCTTCCTTCTCTCCACAATCAACATAAAATAATTTCTTCTCAACACACTTATGACCTTTAATGTATTTGTTATCACAATTGTAACAAAGCCATTTTTCTTTTTTTTCTTCCAATTGTTGTGGTGTTGCTCTAAAGAAGGTGCTCCACTTTGTATCCTCATGATGTGCTATCATTTCCTCCGTGAAAATTACAAGTTGTTTACAAGAACAAAGCCTTTTATACCATTAAAATTGTTCTGGTTCTAAATATGAAGATGCAATACATACCTTTTGTAACAGTGTTACACCATGTAGATCAAAATATTGCTTCATCTGTAGTATCCAATTTACTGGATCCTTTCCACCAAACTTCCTCATATCTCCTTTTCTTGATTTCAGGAGCTCGATCTTGAAATGATTGTAACTTTGTACTTTTAGATCTCAAATTTATGAAATTATCTCCTACAGTAGCCCTCTAAATCCTCTTTCTAACCCCGCAGGTCTGATCAGAATTTGATTTTCCAAGAAAGAGTTATGCCCAATCTCCTAAGATGACCTGATTATATAATTTTTCAGTAGAGCGAACTTGTACGACGTGCCACATGTCACTGTTTTGACCTTTGGATTTGAAAACTATGCACAGGAAACTCAATCCATCTTCTTTCTGTAACTTCTTATGAAATTTCAATTTGTTGCTCAGAGAGAAAGTTACGATGATTTTCTCAAGGTCACCTATTTAGGATGTAATTCAGGAGTCTGCAAAAACCCTAAATTCCTCAGATCGTATACCTGAAAATATAGCGAGACAAGATCTAAAATTCGGACCTGAGATTCAGAATGATTTGTTCTCAAATGGGTTTTTTCTTTAGCTTCTGAAACTTCGTAGCGAAAAGGTTATAGAGAAATTACCACGATGGCCTGTTTTAGATGAAATTTTGGAGCTTGCAAAAACCCTAACTTCCTCATATCATATCTCCGAAAACATATCGAGACAAGATCTGAAATTCGAATGTGTGATTCAGCAAGATTTCTTCTCAAATGGGTTTTTTTTAGCTTTTGAAACGTCGCGAAAAAAAAAAAGTGATAGCGAAAATACCACAATGACCTATTTGGAGCAGCGAAACCCTAGAATCCAAAGCTCTGATACCAAATTTTATGAAACCAACTCACAAAAAGATAAAAGATATAGATGAATGCCTTATAAATCAGCCTCTTCGAGGGGGCAACCTCCTTTACATTACACAAATGAACAATTCTTCTATGATACAAATGACAAGACCTCATTTCTATATATAGGAGTCTAAGGGATCATAATATAATCAAAGCCAACATAACAATAATAATATAAGGGCACACTAATAAAAATAGTGGACTTCTATGGGGCACAATAATAAGAATATGGGGACTACATGGGCACACCAATATAATAAGGGGCTTGTACTAATAATAATAAGGGGTTACACTAGTAGTATAGGGACCTAACAAGTAACATCACCTTTGCTCTGTACCAGTGCTCACATTACCACAATTGCAACAACCATTTGAGATCGAGACATATGCCTCTGACTATGTTATTGGGGTAGTCCTTACTCAACAGGGGCATCTAGTGGCATATAACAGTGAGACACTTTCAGACACAGTCCATAAGTATCCCACTTATGACAAAGAGACGTATTCCATTGTGCATGCATTCCGAAAATGGAAGCATTACATTTTGGGGAAGGAAACTATCATCCACACATACCATCAACCCCTGTAGTTCATACAGACACAAGGGAAGTTGCAGAATGATCGCCATCAGAAGTGGTCCACATACTTGCAACAATTCCATTTGAATATCAAGTACAAGAAGGGTAACACCAATAATGTTGTTAACTACCTCAGCCGACCACTGATCATGGTGTTAACCACTGTGCTCAACTCTTGTGGGCACGAGACTTTTGATTGGCCATTTCTCTACAAAAACGACATAGAATTTAGCCACACATACCAGACACTCTTAGAGGATCGACAAGTGCCATATTTTCACCTCCAGGATGCATTGTTATGCCAACTGGGACACCTTTGTGTTTCTTCAAGTGAGCGTGTCAGGATGATTTGGGAAGCACACTACACTCGAGTCATTGGGAATTTCTGGGTTGAGAAAGCAATGGCAGTACTGCAGAAGTATTTCTATTAGTTGAATCTTCGACATGATGCCGAAAAGTACATCAGATCCTGCACTACCTGCGCCATTTCCAAACCGACCATAAAAAATCAAGGCCTCTATACTCTGCTGCCTACCCCTAGTCGACCTTGGGAATCTATCTCCGTAGATTACATGTCGTGCCTTCCTTCTGCTAAGCATGGCAACGACTGTGTTTTTGTGGTCGTCGACAGATTCTCGAAGATGGCCATTATGGCAGCCTACACGAAGAATATCACAAAAGAAGCCACTACTAAACTCTTCTTTAAACGAGTGTGTGTACACTTTGGGATCCCAAAGTCTATCATCTCAGATCGGGACAACAGGTTCCTCGGTACATTTTGGTTCAATCTCTAGTTGATGATGGACACCAAGCTCACTCAGTCCACAACTTTCCATCCCCAAACTGATGGCTAGATAGAGATTGTGAACATGATGATTGTACACATTCTGCACATGTACAACTCAAAGCATCCACCCACATGGGATGAGAGCCTCCCCTATGTCTAACATAGCTATAACCGGGCTCTCCACAACTTGGCTGAACACAACCCTTTTAAGGTGGGCTTGGGATTACAGCCACTATGTCCCATTGATGTGGCCATACCATTTGCAGCTACTTAGGTAGATTCGACTCATGTCTAGTCCGAAGCCAACAAGGCAAACAAATTCATTGAGCAGATTAATCACATCCACCAAAAAGTCCATGACATATTGGATAGATCTAATACTAAGTACAAGAAGCAACACGGTTAACATTGGGTGCCACACAAGTTCCAAGTGGGCAACAAAGATTGGCTACATTTGTAGAAGGAGCGCCTCACTGGGTGCCACCGTAAGCTTCGCCCGCTCCAATATGGGCCATACACCATCACCAAGGCAATAGGGGACAATGCCTTCAAGCTTTTTATTCCATCATTCCTTGGTATGCATCCAGTGTTCAATGTGGACGGCCTTCAGCCATACTTTCCACCATTGTTGGACACATCCGACATTATAGGACAACTCACACCAACAGAGTTAAATCTAGACTGCTTGGAACAAGCCACAACTGATCGGATTATGGACACACAGATCAAGAACAATCAACAATAAAGGATGCAAATATATTGAGTTGTCAAAGCATGCCAACACCTTCACCAGGGCATGTGGCTCACCAGGGACCAAGTCTAGTAGAAGTTTCCTCTTCTCATGGAGGAACACAACGCAATGGGGACCATTGCTTCCTAAGGGGTGAGGAATGATCTAGCTGGATATTGGTGGCCACCTACCTATTCCACTTGGACCCCCACCATTATTTCTTTTGTCTTTTCAGTTTCGTCAATTGTAGAACAATTTATTACTTTTGGCAGTTTTGCAGGTCTTGAACTTCTGGATTCGTTTTGAGGCCATAAACAATGCTTTTTTGGAAAATCGCAGGTGGAAAATATTATTTTATAACTTGATATCTGTTGTCAGCAGTTGTATTCCTCAGACAGGTCTTTCTAAAGAGGTATCGTGTGCGTCAAACAGAGATCATATGCCAAAGTTATGACCCCGGGAAGTTGATGTACCAATTTACCCCAACGGGGCCATAGTTTGGAGTTTCATATCCTAGCATTAGGTTTTTGGATGTTTTGGGGTTTTCCACTATTTCTAAATAATAAATAGGTTTTCAAGCCTCATTGTTACAAAGTTTAGATGCATGTAGACGCTTATCTCTTCTTAGAGATAAGCTACCATCACCCGAGCTAATTTATTTCCACTCTGTATGTAAGCACATTTCAGTTCTTTGATATTAATGAAATGAAATTTTATTTTTGTTGCATCTTTGCGTTTATGGTTATATATGTAAATTGTTGCATTCATGTTTAAATTCAAATCAGTTAGGCGAGTGGCCATCAATACCCACCTATATCACACAACACATTTCATGTATGATGCCACAACGTTAATAACAATACTATTTCAAATAAAATGTAAATTTATTATGGCACCACAATCTAGAACTTTAGAAATGAATCAATGTGAAATACAAAAACCAACTATAACTAATACTACAATCAAAAACATAAATTATAAAATGAGTTCATCGAACCCATACCTAACATTATGAATGTATGTTATAGTAATTATGCGACCTTGTAACACCCTTTTCCCACATCTACCCAGGCAACCGTCCAGCCGGAGTAAACATGTGACGAGAGGCCACTATGATAAGATTCAACCTCCTTGGTGACTTTAAGGAAATGGAATCGATGGAACATCACATACAGTCATCCAACATCATCCAAATAACCTTCAGGAGACAAATCAACCACTTAGACTGCCTGTCCTTAGGTCCCACTGCTGTTTGAGAGACTTAAGGGCAGGGTTACGCTCCCTAGACATTTCCCAAGTGAGTTAGTTTTAGGACTAATGCTCCCCAGAACTACCCAGGTGCTTTATAACGCTTCCCAGACACTACCCAGGCGAGTTAGTCTCAGCACTACTACTAGCATTCCTAGATTTGAGCCACCTTTTTTGGCCCGGAGCCCGAGACACTGCCCAGAATGGAATGATCACTTAAAATTAGTAAGGATGCAAGGAAACAATGATGCAAAAGAAATAATATGAACAAGATCATCACTAGACCCCTACTAGCCATGACAGACATTTCGTCAAACATATCATCGACATGTAAACTACAGGTGTAAATAACATAGTTAAGTGTATGGATCTCATACTTAAATGAGAATCGCTAAGAACCATTGTTTCCTCATGCCATTTACTGCATTATCCTCCACTAACTCATAAACACATTAACCATTCATATACAAGTAAAAACATGGGGAGAGCCATACATAGTTGCTGTCATGAAATGTGCATATAACCAACATAATAGGAACAAAAATACAATAAACATATTAGCCATCAAATCCATAAATACATCGGTACCTTTACACATGAAAATCAAGGGAATGGATTTCTCATTAATGAATAAAATGAACCAACCAGAGATTGGACTACCACGTTCCACCCGACCGTAGAATGGCTGAGCCAAATGTCTCTTCAGCCATTCACCCCCATGCCATATTCCAAGCATGACTGTGGGATATCATAGAACACATCAATCAAAACTCATCTAGGGGCTCTAGGGGCCATCCACCTCAACCCATCAAACAGTGATTCCACCTCATGGTTGGACATCACCAAAAACCATCATCAGATTGGTCACCATCCAAGCCTTCCAAGGCTTCCAGAGCGTTTTTCCAACCAAGGCTTCCAGAACTAGTAACTCAACCCACAACTTATGCGGGACTTCCAAAGCGTTTGTCCAACCAAGGCTTCCAAAACTAGTAACTCAACCCACAACTTATACAGGGCTTCCAGAGCATTTGTCGAACCAAGACTTCCAGGACTAGTAACTCAACCCACCAAGGGCTTCCAGAGCATTTGTCACACTAGGGTTTCCAGGACTAGTAACTCAACCCAAGTTGTTACACGACTTCCAGAGTGTTTGTTCAACCAGGGCTTCCAGGACCAGTAACTCAACCCAAGATGTTACAGGGCTTCCAGAGCGTTTGTTCAACAAAGGCTTCTAGGACTAATAACTCAACCCAAGCTAAGGAAACATGAGAACCAACAAAAACAAAGCAATGATAGTAAACCGACAATCACCATGGCTATCCAGGAAATGGCAAGGCTAGACAATCCATTGTCGATCCAGGCAATCCTCCATGCCAATGATAGATCACAACCAAGAAACCACATGAATGTGCCATGCATGCCAAAACTAGGGAAGAAACCATACATGCAAAGTGATACCTGCAAGAAAAATATGATGTAGCTGCTGATGGTGATGCCCTCTTGCGCTTTCTTGCTCTTCCTTTTCCTTCTTGCTACAAGAATCCAACTATTACGCCCTCCAAGAGGGCTCCAAGAAAACTCTAAGTAGCCAAGAGTATGAGAGAGAGAGAGAATAATGACAGAGCTCCAAAATTGAACTGAAAAAAGCTTTCCAACTCATCCTCGTAAGCATTTTTATGAATGAGGCCTCTATTTTCTTCATTTTCCATTTCTTTCCTTCATTTTCCTCCTCACATGCAACCTGTGACCTTTCACCTTTTTGTTCTCCTAATTTACATTATTTTAATAAATAAATGTGCCAAAATGCCTTTTAATGACATAGCCATTTCCTTTGCCAATTTCCTTAGCCATAAACAATCGGATGAACAACCCCTAGGATGTCTTGCCCAACATTCAGCTTGGAATACATGTCACAGTCATCCGTGGTTATTGTTTTTAACTTTTATTACATGGAATTTTCACTAGGACTGTTACAGAACCTGCCCCCTTGGGGGAACACCGTCCTCAGTGTTCAATTACACCTATAACCAACATGATTGCTAAAAGCATAACATAGTTCCCATGGAGCTTTATAACACATCTTGATGCAACATTTATAATGACCAGCTTGTAAAACAAAACATCTTGACTACATGACAACATACTGCATAGTGGAGCTTTATAATCCAACTCATTAAGGTATTTACAATGATAATCCTGCTTAAGAAACTCATATAATATCATAACATCATGATAATATAACCACATGATAACATAATAAAATAACACTCATACCACATAGTGGAGCTTTATAACACAACTCGTTACGGTATGTACATCCATACACGGGTGTATACATAACAACATCATCAAAATATATATACCAAAACATATGCCAAATAATATATCAAACATATATCAAACATATACTAACATCATATAGCGTATATCAAAACATCATAAGGCATATATCAAAACATCATATAGCATGTATCAACCAACATAAAGCATATATGAAATCATCATAAAGCATATATCAACCATCATAAAACATATAACAATCACCATAATGCCTGCACTAAACCAACATAAATCAAATACTAAACCATCATAAAGAAACTACCAAACTACCATATCAAGTTGTTAATTCTTGTAGTTGATTTCAACTACCCAACAGGGCATTTCATGCATTCTTGTACTAAGCACATAACTTCTGTTAGATTCAAAATAAATTGAAATAACTTCAAATCATACCTCATGGGTAGTTCGTTAATAAGGTACACTTGGAATCCTGTTCGCTTCCTGTCACAACAAGTCATACTAGCATATTTGACCAAATCAATATATATAAAGATATCTCATCACGTTAGCTCAAACACAACCATCATAGATCAAATCATAAATCACATGTAACCATCATAAACCAAAACCATAGATCACATATAATCATCATACCATAGTCGTAAATCAAATGCATAATAAAACTAAAATAAAATGTTGATACTTATTCTTTCATCAATCCTTAGCTTCTACCTTCATCTTTATTCCGTACGCACTCTAGATCAGTTGCTACACCCAGTGCCTTTTCCTCAACCATGTGCATAGAGACATAGTGTGCATCACACACATACAACCACACCTAACACACAATACCATGCAATGCATGCACCTAAACCTGACGTACAATGCATACACCTAGAACCAATGTACAACACAATGCATCCATCTATACCCAATGTGAAATACCACCCAATACATGTACCTACACAGAGTACAACACAATGAGTACACACGTTGTAATGCCATGACTACATGATGCACATACATAATATCGTATGCCCATAACACAACATGGATGACATGCACACAATACCACACATACACTAGTACCATATGTACAACATGTATATAGTACCACAGGTACACCAAACCACCTACACGACGTGTGCACAACATCACATGTACATGGCACCACCTGCACAACATGTACACAACACCACATGTGCGCTACACCACTATACAATGTGTACATAATACCACATGTACACAGTACCACACGCATGACATGTACGCGACACCACATGTACACAGTGCCACATGCACGACATGTACATAGCACCACATGCACACACCGCCACTTGTATAATATGTACATTGCACCACACACACATGGCACCTCTTGTACAATGGTTTTTGGCTGCGCCTGACAGCTCTCCACAGTTGGATCTTGGAGGTATGGAAGCCTCTAATTCCTGATGCAATTAATATCTACCCCTGTGCTAGGGGTTTCTTTATAATAGATTTTGAAAACCCTGAAAGCAGACAATGTATTCTAGATTTCGGCCCTTGGTTTTGGGAAAAGTCAGGCCTATTCATGAGGCCATGGAACCCATCATTTGATCCCTCAACACCAATCATAACCTTAGCACCAGTTTAGGTGAGATTGCCAAACCTACCCTTGCATCTATGGAATTTCTCTTCACTAAAAGCCATTGGAAATGCAATTGGGAAATTTTACTACAGGTGCCCAGAAACAGAGGAATATGCCAAAACCAGCTATGCATGCATCTGTGTGGAAATGGACTTCAGCGCCAGATTCCCAACTGAAATACACCTAACAAGTAAAGACTATGTGTGGAACCAGAAACTCGATTATGAAAGTGTCCTCTTCAGATGTCGATCCTGCTTTGAGATAAGCCACCTAGCCAAAAATTGCACAAAAGCCTCCCAGAAAAATTATGCTAGAAAAAATCACCACAGGTCCACATGGTGGGAAGGAGCACAAAAAGAACATTACACTGTCATAAAAAAAGAATACTCTCGAGAAAACTCTGAATCACAAGAAATCGGGCAAGAAAGAAACATCTCTCAAGACAAGCAGGGGGAAAGCCCCGCCCAACAACAAAAGAGTGAACTCGACAACCCCTCAAGCATCAACAGTTATGAGGATTTGAATACCACACAAAAGAAATTTTCATTTAACATCAAAGCAGATCTCCTAGACCAAACTTCTTCTCCGACTATCTTCAAAAGGATGAACATAATAGATCTTGAAGCTAAGACACCAATGTCCCAAGAACCAGAAGAGATGAAGGAGATGCAAGATAAAGAAAGTTGGAAGACAGTAGAGAAAAAAAGAAAGCTACAACACCAATTTCGGCAAGAAAGACGAGGAGCCAGACAATTAGAAACTAAGAAAATTATAGGTCTGATAGACCAATTTGGTCTTAGTGCACATTAACCATCATCATCATCACAATCATGCACACCACACCATATGCACATAGTATCAATGTACCACATGCACGCAACACCACTTGTACATAGCACTGCATATCCAACACGTACATAGTAGCATTTGTACACATCACTGCATATCTGACATGCACATAGCATCATCTGTACACAACACTGCATATCCAACTTGCATAAGGCACCATATGCACACAACATTGCATACCCATCATGCATACAGTACAATATGTACAAAGCACCATATATCCAACATGTACATAGCACCATATATACAGAGCACTGAAAATGCAACATTCATACAACATTATCTATACTAACACCCTATGCATAATATTGCATAAACATCATGTACACACACTACATATGCACAATATTGCATATGCACAATCATCACAGATTCAACATGTACAACATATACAACATATTCACAACAATACTACCACACATTTGAAACCACACTGTCATTACCAAGAAACCTTGCTTCTAGTGTCTTAACCATGCTTACCTTAGCATGTCGCAAGCCACACTACTTTCACTTTGCTCATGTATCCTTCAACATTACCTGTCATAACATAAACATAGGCATAACCCAAGTATACAATACGAAATCATATCCACATGATATTGACCTCGTATATTTGTGGTGACTACTCTTCCCAATTGACTTCTCATGAACCATGAATCACTTCATGCCATTCTCTTTTATAAGCAATTATTCCTCCATAACAATGATCCCTCACAATCCATGTTGGATAGTGACATAGATACATACATACATACATATATAATCGTTAGCATAAAACAATCATCACCTTGTTAGACAACGACATAAATACATACTTACATGTATAAACATCAACATAATCATGATCATAGCATAATTACTAAATACCAAGTTCAAGGTTAAGATAACTTCCTTTATTCATACACATCATTGAGATAAATCGTTCCCAACATAGCCAAGGCATATGACACCTCAAATCCATTTACTTTACCTTTTCTTGTTACCTTTCTCATGACTATACTACCACCATCCATTTACCACAATGGACCCAACCAGTCCAACCGACTGTCATAGCCTTACCTTCCGCTGCGCTTACTCATGCACCAGGCTTCATCTGAATTTTACATTACCTTTCGGGTACCACACATCTCTCCCTGAGCTCCATCAACTTTCCTCTTTCCCAACCAATTCCCAAGACTCAAAACACAAAAGGCAAGATAAGAAACAAACAAGAAGAAGACCATAAAAACCAATAACAACATGACTTTGAAAACAAAGCGGCATAACTATGCACCAGACAATCAAAATTGCAAATCAAGCACAACAATCTCAAAATACCAAAAGCACAAGACTAACAACAAACACCATGACTCAATCCCCATAATTCCCAGGGAGAGCTCAATCCCCATAATTCCCAGGGAGAGCTCAATCCGAGCCTTCTTCAATATTTCATGGCAATCTCTCTTGCCATGCAACTCCCTGCATTATATTTCCATAAACACATAATTGTAAGTGCATATATAACATAACAATACACGAGTTACCTTATCTTGTTGTGCCAAGCACATTGCTTGTGAACGATCACATCCACGCCATCTCTCAAGGGACTCCAATCCTTTAACAGATCCACTGTAGCTACAGACTAACTAATATGCCTATAAAGTATGTGTCCATGAATATAACACATGTCCACATAATGTTAAATAAAATCAAGGTTAAGAAGACTTCCTCGATGCAAATCAATCATTCATTTGGAATTAGGGTTTCCAAACATATCCAAATGAATTCTTGCCCAATTATTTTTTTTATCTTGCTGCAAGCGAGTCTTACAATGTACTGTCACATCACACAATTGTTAGTTATATAAATACATCAATTATTACCTTGTCATGCTAATACCAAGCATGTTCCCTACAACTAGCCACGCATGTAAACCACATGTTCCAAATATCAAGAAAATCATATCTATCAATTTGAAATCAACCATTACCAAGACTAACAATCATGTCATAATCCATAGTCAACTCATAGTCATCAGTCATAATACTACAACTATCACCTACTATACTCAAGTACATAACAACTGTCTCAACACATATATATTAGTACAATCATCTTAAAACAATATCATTTGAACACATACTCATATTATGAAATTCATCAAACATTCAACCAAAGTGCAAACATACCATGTTAAATAAATCAACTATACACCAAACACTCAAACACCAAATAGATGTCATAGTCAAAAAGTCAAGCGCCAAGTAGATGACATAAGCAAGCTCATACCTTAATGCATCTCAAGGGAGGCAATCTCATATGCATAATCAATCCAGGTTAGCACCATACAACTTCATAACATATCAACTCAAACATAAATCATGAAATCCCTAACAGTAACTAACTAACATGTTCACGTCATAATCTCATAAGAATTTGTCATTCATGCATAACAATCACATATGCAAAGTCAATCTAGATTAGTATGACAACATATCACAAATATTTTGGTTCATACCTGAATATCGCAACCATAGCCATCTACATAGGTCAAACCAGGTTAACACAATACATATAACATCAAGACCTTCAAGGCAATGAACATAACCATCACGCATATGACCAATCCAAATTATAACATCAATATCTCAATGAAATGACCCTAATTGTCATATAACAACAACAATTCATATATCATACTCATCAATAATATATAACATAATCATCAAGTTATTTAACATGAAGAACAAAAGAAATGCATACAACCATATGTTACTATCATTCATGACTATCTGACATGTGTGCATATAACTACACTAACCATCTAACATATATCATGAATGTAACCATAACATCAAAAGACATGTAGATAAACCTAATGCATATAAAAATCCTTAACTTACATACCTGCATGCCCACATGCAATACCTATATCATGATCTGCCCTTGCCTCGAGGTCTAATGCTGCAACTTCACTTTGATGATCTGCATCTCTTGCTTTATCTCAGCCAACACATTAGCATCATAACAACCAAGAGCATCATGATGACCTAAATTGCATACAAACACTTTGCAATTCATGTTTGACCTACTATACACGCATAAGCATAACCAAGACCATACATGCATAGCAACTACATATATACATATAACACATGAGCACAAAACCATGTATACACCATTCTGGCTAGAGTCTAGTGATCAATGCATGACCATATCAACTACACAAACAATGACCTCATGCATGACAACAACCATTACTCCATTGTACACATTGTCATATGCAACCAATAGTATGCTTAAGCAATGCCAAATCAACTACACCTATGCATAAACGCATGTAGTCAAACATAAGCGGTCAATTCTTGTAATCAATCTACAAGACTGAAATATGTAATCCAAAATATTAAAAAAAAAATGTAACCTAACATACAAGGATGTAGGTAAGTATCATGAAATCAACATATAAGCAATTTCTAACCATATACAACTAGTCACATACTCATGATATATGCATTCAACCAAATCAATATCAAATTCTCCATGATAACCATACTACAACCATAATCAATCATCAAGAAAATACAACAAGCACATGAAATGCAAGTATAAAAGACACACTTGCAACTAACATGCATGCATGATTAACACATTCAACCCATCCAGTCCGAGAGTTGAACCATGCTCTAATACCACTTTGTAACACCCTCTTCCCACACCTGCCCAAGCAACCGTCCAGCCAAGGTAACACATGCGACAAGAGGCCACTATGATATGATTCAATCTCCTAGGTGATTTTAAGGAAATGGAATCGACGGAACATCACATACAATCATCCAACATCATCCAAATGACCTTCAAGAGACAAATCAGCCACTTAAACTACCTATCCCTGGGTCACACTACTGTTTGAGAGACTTAAGGGCAGGGTAACGCTCCCTAGACACTGCCAAAGCGAGTTATTTTCAGGACTAACTCTCCCTAGACACTGCCCAGGTGCTTTATAACGCTTCCCATACACTGCCCAGGCAAGTTAGTCTCAGCACTACTGCTAGCATTCCGGGATTTGAGCCACTTTTTTCGACCCAGAGCCTGGGACACTACCCAGAATGGAATGATCACTTAGAATTAGTAAGGATGCAAGGAAAAAATGATGCAAAAGAAATAACATGAACAAGATCATCACAAGACCCCTACTAGCCATAACAGGCATTTCGTCAAACATATCATCAACATGTAACCTATAGTTGTAAATAGCAAATTAAGTGTAGGGATCTCATACTTAACTGAGAATCGTTATGAACCATTGTTCCCTCATGCCATTTGCTGCATTATCCTCCATTAACTCATCAACACATTATCCATTCATATACAAGTAAAAACATGTTGAGATCCATACATAGTTGTTGACATGAAATGTGCATATAACATGCATAATAGGAACAGAAATACAATAAACATATTAGCCATCAAATCCATAGATACATTATTACCTTTACACATGAAAATCAAGGGAATGGATTTCTCATTAATGAATAAAATAAACCAACCAGAGATGGGACTACCACGTTCCACCTTACTGTAGTATGGCATAGCAAAATGTCTCTTCAACCATTCACCCCTTGCCATATTCCAAGCATGAATGTGGGATCTCATAGAACACATCAATCAAAACTCATCTAGGGCCTCCAAAGGCCATCCACCTCAACCCATCAAACAGTGATTACACCTCATGGTCGGACATCACCAAAAACCATCATCAGATTGGTCTCCACCCAAGCCTTCTAAGGCTTCTAGAGCGTTTGTCCAACCAAGGCTTCTAGAACTAGTAACTCAACCCACAACTTATCTAGGGCTTCCAGAGCGTTTGTCCAACCAAGGCTTCCAGAACTAGTAACTCAACCCACAACTTATGCAGGGCTTCTAGAGTGTTTGTCCAACCAAGGCTTCCAAAACTAGTAACTCAACCCACAACTTATACAGGGCTTCGAGAGCGTTTGTCCAACCAAGGCTTCCAAGACTAGTAACTCAACCCACCAAGGGTTTCTAGAGCATTTTTCCAACCAGGGCTTCCAGGACTAGTAATTCAATCCAAGCTGTTATAGGGATTCCAGAGCATCTGTTCAACTAGGGCTTCCAAGACTAGTAACTCAACCCAAGATATTATAAGGCTTCTAGAGCATTTGTTCAACCAGAGCTTCTAGGACTAATAACTCAACCCAAGCTACGTAAACATGAAAACCAACAAAAACAAAGCAATGAAAGTAAACCCACAATCACCATGGCTATCCAGGAAATGGCAAGGCTAGGCAATCCACTGTCGATCCAGACAATCCTCCATGCCAATGACAAATCACAACCAAGAAACCACATGCATGTGTCATGCATGCCAAAACTAGGGAAGAAACCATACATGCAACGCGATACCTATGTTGATGTTGATGCCCTCTTGCACTTTCCTGCTCTTCCTTTGCTTTCTTGCTCCAAGAATCCAAGTATGCCACAGCCTCCAAGAGTGCTCCAAGAAAACTCTAAGTAGCCAAGAGTATGAGAGGGTGAGAGAATAATGACAAAGCTCCAAAATTGAACTGAAAAAAGCTTTCCAACTCATCCTCGTAAGCCTTTTTATGAATGAGGCCTCTATTTTCCTCATTTTCCTCCTCACATGCAACTTGTGACCTTTCACCTTCTTTTTCTCCTAATTTACATTATTTTAATAAATATGTGCCAAAATTCCTTTTAATGCCTTAGCCATTTCCTTTGTCAATTTCCTTAGCCATAAACAATCATATGAACACCCCATAGGATGTCTTGCCCAACATTCAGCTTGGAATACGTGTCACAGTCATCCGTGGTTATTGTTTTTAACATTTATTACATGGAATTTTCACCAGGGTTGTTACAGAACCCTCCCCCTTGGGGGAACACCGTCCTCGGTGTTCAATGATGCATATAACCAACATGACTGCTAAAAGCAGAACATAGTTCCAATGGAGCTTTATAACGCAGCTCGTTGCAACATTTACTATGACCATCTGCTAAAACAAAACATCATGACTACATGACAACATATTGCATAGTGGAGATTTATAATCCAACTCGTTACAATATCTACAATGATCATCCTGCTTAAGAAACTCATATAACATAATGATAATATAACCACACAATAGCATAATAAAATAACACCCATACCGCATAATGGAGCATTATAACACAACTCGTTACGGTATTTACATCCATACACGTGTGTACACAACAACATCATTAAAATATATATACCAAAACATATGCTAAATCATATACCAAACATATACTAACATCATATAGTGTATATCAAAACATCATAAAGCGTATATCAAAACATCATATAGCATGTATCAACCAACATAAAGCATATATGAAATCATCATAAAGCATATATCAACCATCATAAAGCATATATCAATCACCATAAAGCATATACTAAACCAACATAAAGCAAATACTAAACCATCATAAAGAAACTACCAAACCACCATATCAAGTTGTTAATTCTTGTAGTTGATTTCAACTACCCAATCGGGCATTTCATGTATTCCTGTACTAAACACATAACTTCCATTAGATTCAAAATAATTTGAAATAACTTCAAATCATACCTCATGGGTAGTTCGTTAATAAGGTACACTTGGAATCTTGTTCGCTTCCTGTCACAACAAGTCAAACTAGCATATTTGACCAAATCAACATATATAAAGATATCTCATCAGGTTATCTCAAACACAAACATCATAGATCAAATCATAAATCACATGTACCATCATAAACCAAAACCATAGATCACATATAATCATCATATACCATAGTCGTAAATGACATGCATAATAAAACTAAAATAAATTGTTGATACTTATCCTTTCATCAATCCTTAGCTTCTACCTTCATCTTTATTCCGTACACACTCCAGATCGTTTGCTACACCCAATGCATTTTCCTCAACCATGTGCATAGAAAAATAGTGTGCATCACACACATACAACCACACCTGACACACAATACCATGCAATACATGCACCTAAACCTGACATAAAACACATACACCTACAACCAATGTACAACACAATGCATCCATCTATACCCGATGTGCAATACCACTCAATTCATGTACCTACATAGAGTACAACACAATTAGTACACATGCTGCAATGCCACGACTACATGATGCACATACATAATATCGTATGCCCATAACACAGCATGGATGACATGCACACAATACCACACGTACACCAGTACCATATGTACAACATGTACATAGTACCACTGGTACACTACACCACCTACACAACGTGTGCATAGAATCACATGTACATGGCACCACCTGCACAACGTGTACACAACGCCACATGTACACTACACCACTATACAATGCGTACATAATACCACATGTACACAGTACCACACACATGACATGTATGCGACACCACATGTACATAGTGCCACATGCACAACATGTACATAGCACCACATGCACACAATTCCACTTGTACAATATGTACACAGCGCCACACACACATGACACATCTTGTACAATCATGCACACCACACCATATGCACATAGTACCAATGTACCACATGCGTGCAACACCACTTGTACATAGCATTGCATATCCAACACGTACATAGCAACATCTATACACAACACTGCATATCCAACATGCGCATAGCAACATCTGTACACAACACTGCATATCCAACAAACGTAAAGCATCATATGCACACAACACCGCATACCCATCATGCATACAATACAATATGTACAAACCACTGTATATCCAACATGTACATAGCACCATATATACCGAGCACTGAATATGCAACATTCATACAACACTATCTATACTAACACCATATGCATAATATTGCATAAACATCATGTACACACACTACATATGCACAATATAGCATTTGCACAATCATCACAGATTCAACATGTACAACATATACAACATATTAACAACAATACTACCACATTGTCCTTACCAAGAAACCTTGCTTCCAGTGTCTTATCCATGCTTACCCTAGCATGTCGCAAGCCACACTACTTTCACTTTGTTGATGTATCCTTCAACATTACCCGTCATAACATAAACATAGACATAACACAAGTAACCAATACAAAATCATATCCACATGATACTAACCTCGTATATTTGTGGTGACTACTCTTCCCAATTGATTTCTCATGAACTAGGAATCTCTTCATGCCATTCACTTGCGTAAGCAATTATTTCTCCATAACAATGATCCCTAACAATCCTTGTCGAATAGTGACATAGATACATACATATATACATATATAATCGTTAACATAAAACAATCATCACCTTGTTAGTCAATGACATACATACATTCTTACATGTATAAACATCAACATTATCATGATCATAGCATAATTACTAAATAACAAGGTCAATGTTAAGAGAACTTCCTTTATTCATACACATCATTGAGAGAAATCATTCCCAGCGTAACCAAGGCATATGACACCTCGAATCCATTTACTTTACCTTTTCTTGTTACCTTTCTCATGACTATACTACCACCATCCATTTACCACAATGGACCCAACTAGTCCAACTGACTATCATAGCCTTACCTTCCGATGCGCTTACTCATGCACCAGGCTTCATCTGAATTTTACATTACCTTTAGGGTACCACACATCTCTCCCCGAGCTCCTTCAACTTTCCTCTTTCCCAACCAATTCCCAAGACTCAAAACACAAAAGGCAAGACAAGAAACAAACAAGAAGAAGACCATAAAAACCAATAACAACATGACTTTGAAAACAAAGTGGCATAACTATGCACCAGACACAATCAAAATTGCAAATCAAGCGCAACAATCTCAAAATACCAAAAGCACAAGACTAACAACAAACACCATGACTCAATCCCCATAATTCCCAGGGAAAGCTCAATCTGAGCCTTCTTTAAGATTTCATGGCAATCTCTCTTGCCATGCAACTCCCTGCATTATATTTCCATAAACGCATAACTGTAAGTGCATATCTAACATAACAATACACGAGTTACCTTATCTTGATGTGCCAAGCACATTGCTTCCGAACGATCACATCCACGCCATCTCTCAAGGGACTCCAATCCTTTAACAGATCCACTTGTAGCTAGAGACTAGCTAATATACCTATCAAGTACGTGTCCATGAATGTAACACATGTCCACATAATGTTAAATAAAATCAAGGTTAAGAAGACTTCCTCAATGCAAATCAATCATTCATTTGGAATTAGGGTTTCTAAACATATCCAAATGAATTCTTGCCCAATTATTTTCTTTTACCTTGCTGCAAGTGAGTCATACGATGTACTGTCGCATCACACAATTGTTAGTTATATAAATACATCAATTATTACCTTGTCATGCTAATACCAAGCATGTTCCCTACAACTGCCCACACATGTAAACCACATGTTCCAAATATCAAGAAAATCATATCTATCAATTTGAAATCAACCATTACCAAGACTAATAATCATGTCATAATCCATAGTCAACTCATAGTCGTCAGTCATAACGCTACAACTATCACCTACTATACTCAAGTACATATCAACTGTCTCAACACATATATATTAGAAGAATCATATTAAAACAATATCATTTGAACACATACTCATATTATGAAATTCATCAAACATTCAACCAAATTGCAAACATACCATGTTAAATAAATCAACTATACACCAAACACTCAAACACCAAATAGATGTCATAGTCAAAAAGTCAAGCGCCAAGTAGATGACATAAGCAAGCTCATACCTTAATGCATCTCAAGGGAGGCAATCTCATATGCACAATCAATCCAGGTTAGCACGATACAACTTCATAACATATCAACTCAAACATAAATCATGATATCCCTAACAACAACTAACTAACATGTTCACGTCATAATCTCATAAGCATTTGTCATTCATGCATTACAATCACATATGCAAAGTCAACCTAGATAAGTGTGAAACCATCTCACAAATATTTTCGTTCATACCTAAATATCACAACCATAACCATCTACATAGGTCAAACCAAGTTAATGCAATACATATAACATCAAGACCTTCAAGGCAATGAACATAACCATCACCCATATGACCAATCCAAATTATAACATCAATATCTCAATGAAATGACCCTAATCGTCATATAACAACAACAATCCATATATCATACTCATTAATAATATATAACATAATCATCAAGTTATTTAACATGAAGAACAAAAGAAATGTATACAACAATATGTTACTATCATTCATGACTATCTCACACGTGTGCATATAACTACACTAACCATATAACATATATCATGAATGTAACCATAACATCAAAAGACGTGTACATAAACCTAATGTATATAAACCTAATGCATATAAAAATCCTTAACTTACATACCTGCATGCCCACATGCAATACCTATATCATGATCTGCCCTTGTCTCAAGGTCCAATGCTGCAACTTAACTTTGATGATTTGCGTCTCTTGCTTTATTTTAGCCAAGACATCAGCATCATAACAACCAATAGCATCATGATGACCTAAATTGCATACAATGACTTCACAATTCATGTTTGACCTACTATACACGCATAATCATAACCAAGACCATACATGCATAGCAACTACATATATACATATAACACATGAACACAAAACCATGTATACACCATTCTGGCTAGAGTCCAATCATCAATGCGTGACCATATCAACTAGACAAACCATGACCTCATGCATGACAACAACCATTACTCCATTGTACACATTTCCATATGCAACCAATAGTATGCATAAGCAATGCCAAATCAATTACACCTACACATATGCGCATGTAGTTGAAAATAAGCGATCAATTCTTGTAATCAATCTACAACACTCATATATGTAATCTGAAATATTAAAAAAAAATGTAACCTAACATAGAAGGATGTAAGTAGGTATCATGAAATCAACATGTAAATGTCTAACCACATACAACTAGTCACATACTCATGAGAGATGCATTCCACAAAATCAATATCAAATTCTCCATGATAACCATACTACAACCATAATCAATCATCAAGAAAATGCAACAAGCACATGAAATACAAGTATAAAAGACACACATGCAACTGACATGCATGCATGACTAACACATTCAACCCATCCAGTTCGAGAGTTGAACCATGCTCTGATACCACTCTGTGACACCCTCTTCCCACTTCTACCCAAGCAACCGTCCAGCTGGGGTATCACATGCGACGAGAGGCCACTATGATAAGATTCAACCTCCTTGGTGAGTTTAAGGAAATGGAATCGACAGAACATCACATACATTCATCCAACATCATCCAAATAACCTTCAGTAGACAAATCAACCACTTAGACTGCCTATCGTTGGGTTCCACTGCTATTTAAGAGACTTAAGGGCAAGGTAATGCTCCCTAGACACTGCCCAGGCGAGTTAGTTTCAGGGCTTACTCTCCCCAGACACTGCCTAGGTGCTTTATAATGCTTGTAGTGTCCTATCTAGGGGTGCTAGATTGGTCTAAATTAATTGTCAACCAGGGTGCGTATACTTAGAGGCGTGTGCCTAAAATATATAAGCATAAAGGATCTACTTTAAACCTATGACTCCTAAGTACAGTGCTGGGATTAAATCTATTGTTAAACTATCAATCAAAACCTTAACTAAGCATCAAACCATATGCTATTAACAGCTAAAATGCAATCCATAACGTGTTGTATATGACTATCTTTAAAGGCTCGGTCTCCTTACAGAGACACCAACATGAAACCCCTGTTCAATGTCATTCAACAGTCATGAATATTTAATGAAGGCATGCAAAGGAAAACTCATAAACATCGTCCATATCAGTGTTTTATAAACAGCCCTGGATCGAATCCTTTATGGGATGCAATTCACAATCCAGAAGAGGGTTTATTCGAACACATGTACAGACATCTAATTAACGCATTCAGAAACACAATGTAAGCATCGATCAAATCTCTGAACATATAAATTGTATTCAAGTATCATTCAAACGATTGACTGTAAAACGAAATTAAAACCACAATGTAAATACAATGCAAACGTAAATGAAATGTCGGTATACCATACACGCAGGGCCCGTCCGCGTCTCTGGCACACCGAGATAATCACACCACGATCACAGTATTAAAACAAAGCACAGAGATTGTAATGTGATATTATATTGAAACCAAAAGCTCTGTTCTGAAGTCACAATGTAAAAACGTAACAGTCTGCAATATCAAAACGATAGTGTAAACGAACATATGTCTCGGTTCAGTCTTTTAATTACATGCATTACATCCTTTGAAAAATGGATGTTTATCCATAGGCGGTTGTTGCTGCTTTTGGTAAAAACGCAGAGATGTTCCTAATCTACTTACGCATATTAAAACTAGGAAACAACTTAAAAATCAAACGGACTAAAATTGAGTGTTGTTGCTGCCTTTGTGCCAACATGCCAGAGTTGACTAAGCGTTGACCGTGCATATAGGAGGAATGTTTCCAATGCGGGATAGGTGCTTGTCCATTCTTGGATATTCCTCTTTTCGCCCATGCCTTTCGCTCTGACCTGGCTGCCATGCCACATGTCACATAATAAGCCATTTACAGGTTGTTGAGACTTCCTGTAGTGATTTAGGCCAAAAATCCTAATTTATCAACACAAAACCCCTAAATCAATTAATATGCAATTCAACAACTATAAACTATTAATTAATTAATTTCCAAGGCATTTGAGGAATGAATGATGAGAAAAAGGTAGGAAATGATCATGTTTTGGGAGGGAAAAAGGGGTCTTAGAATGGTACCAACATCTCTCCCCGACTTAATGACTTAGCATGTCCTCATGCTAACCCTGATGTGCTTCCTTTAAACTCAGTTCCTGCCTGTACCTCTGCTGCCTTGAGTAGTGTGTCAACGTTCTTCTTCACCTGGGCATCTTTTTGGTCGTGGAGCTCTTGCTTCAGCCTTCTGTACTTTTCCTTTAGGGTCTTCTTTTGGCTGTACCACTTGGTGGCCCACTTGCAAATGTCAGTCTGCTCCGCTTCCAGCTCACTAACCCGCTCTTTCAACTTTTCGTTTTTCATTTGAATTTCCTTGCTCTGTGTACGGAGCATTTCATTTTCCTTTTTAATGACTTTCTCTAACATATTGGCTTCCATGAGCTCCTCTTTTAGTTTTTCGATTTGCCGCTCTAATTTCTTCTGTTTCTTACTGGGAGGTGGAGACCCTCTCTCTTGCTTGTTATTGCTCTCGACTTCTATATCAGCTCCTGGGGGTGAGTGGCTTTCAATATGCACATCGGCTTCTGGCTCTGGTGGTGAATGATCACTGCTTTGAATGTCCATCTGTATAGGCACATTAGACTCTTCTTGTAGCTGGACTTTCGATGCCCTCCTCGTTCTTCTTGAGTAGGTGGTGAAGACTTTGTCTTGTTCTGCTCTTTTTGCATCTTCTTTTCTCATTTGTCTGGTTCTTATGCTGCTCACAGGTACCTTGTTAGCTCTGGATGACGCCGGAATCTCTTCATCAATATCTTTCATAAACCCTGAGTTCTCTGGTGATTTCTCTTTGTTTTCCTCGTCCCTGATCTGGTTGGCAGCGAGGAATTCCTTCCATGTCTTCCCTCTTCTTTGCATTTCATCTTCAATAAGGATTTTAATTAAACCAAAATGGTATAAAATTTTGTCCTCGTTTCCTTTCTGCTTCTGAATAGTTTTAGACATTTTGGTTAGGCTCTGTAGCAAGAAGTATGGCAAGCTAATAACACATTGTTTCTTTATGTGCAACAACAACTTTATGTGATACAAATAGACGATGCTATAGCGGCCTTCATAGGTCACAAACTTCTGGAGGATGTAAACCATTTCGTCCCAAGGATGCACTAGCCAACTTCGTGGGACGCCCTTCTTCCAATTTACTACTGAGACTCGTGACCTGGACATAAATTGGGTCCACTATTTTTCTTTAAACTGTTTGGTTTTGAAGTATTTTTCTCCCTCTCGACTAACCCCTGTTGCTTGGGCAATGGTGTCCTCTGAGACTCTGAATGAGAAAGTGCCTATCAAGGCCTTCTCCCCATTGAACGTGAAGGCAAATTGCTTGGCAACTTCTTCGTTGCTTCCATTGAATTTTTCTAAGAAGGGTAGCCACTGTATTTCCCTCAGAATTGAAATACAGTCCTCGTGGTACTGAGAGTTGTCAAATATATTTGGCTCGACCCTGCTTGTCATCTTGGCCGGGGGTCGAGCTTCCTAACTTACGAATTTGACAAGGAGGTCTGAGTTGTTACCTGAGATAATCGCTCCTTTAATGCTCACTGTGCTGCTGGGTCGGTTTGTTATGGAGCTTGACGAGATTCGAAACTCTGCCCTCGGTCCTTGCTATGGAAGCTTACGCCTGTGGAACCAACGTATGTAGTTGGAATTTTACGCCAACGTATATAATCCCGGGAATAAATAAAACGACCACTGTTTTCTCCTTTGCAAATGAGCTCGATTCAGAATGCATTTAATTTCAAAACAGAGGAATGATGATAGTATTACTTGTATGAACATTATGATAGGAGCGCTGAGAGGTGTATGTACGTCGGGTGGTGAATCATCACTCGGCCCATGCAACTTAATGAATAGGCCTGCTGTCACTTTGCTTTGGTATAATGACCCTTTTTAATTCTCTTTTTTTTTTAAGTTTTTCAAAAAAAAGGGTACTCTTATTAACTTTTAAAAATAGCCACGTGTCCTGTTGGTATTCTTCTAAGGGAAAGTGTAGATTTAGGAAATGGATATGGCGGTAATGGTTGTGGATATGGAGGTAATGGTTGTGGGATGTTTAGGGAGTATTGGAGTGAGGGGTGAATGAATTTTAGAGTAGGGAGTAGATTGGGGTAGGGAAGAATTAGGGAAATAAGAGAGAATGGAAATGTGCCTTTGGAACTAATTACTAACAGTCATAGCTATTAAAATAACATACGAATTAATCTAGGAAATTAAGTGTTAAAAACAAGGAATACATTACACTGTTTGACTGCTGTGGCATTGACATCTGAGTAGAGCTAACTTTTGACTGTTGTTTGATTTCTTTGTTGTTTAACAGGTCCCTTAAGGCATGCAACAGGTCCCTCTGTAGTGCTGAAGATGTTCATGCAATTCTTTGTATGCATGCAGGTGCTGCTGAGCTTGGTTGCTTGATTGATGAAGTCCTGATGAAGCCCTGATCCTGTTGTTGTAGAAACTTGCTGAAGATGTATTAAAGTGACTTTCTTTTGAAGTATCAATCTCCTAACAGGTCCCTTTGATATGTCTAAATAGGTCCCTCACTGCTGATATTCTGCTGGTGCTGGTAGCATGGTCTCCTTGGACAGAACAGGTCCCCCTGCATGATATTTACAACCAGGTCCCTCTGATATAAAGCAATGACAAGACAGCTTATTCATTGAAATCTGGAATGGTGGAACAAACTGTTTGGAAAATTTACAAAAAAAAATTGTACAATGGAGAGATAAGAAAATAAGAAT
>APFE030760764.1:0-21255 GCA_000404065.3 Pinus taeda | reverse complement strand
CATAAGGGTACAATTATTTGATGATTGCTCTATTCAATTTACAATGATGGGCACAAGATGCTAAATTAGCATATATGAACAACACCATAGTTGTAACCTACTAGTGCTACTGGCCTCATCTATGCATGTCTGAGTAGGGGTGCCCCCTCGCTCCAACGTGCACCCCAACTAAACGATTAGGGAACCCCGTTGTTACCCAACACAAGTTTGTTTGGCTGCTATCTTAGCACAAACTGCTCTCATGCCCTCCAACTCCACCTTCTGCTAAAGAATGGCATGTCGCCCTGTCGTGGCCTTCTTTCTCAACACTAGAAGGCTAGCTCAGAACTGATGAAACTGTGGAGGGCGGCTAACATCTATAAACTTGGTCTTCGCTCTGGACCCCTCCGTCTCTTCTGGTACCTCCTCAACGACAAGTATGCCTCCAGGCACCTCATCAACCTGCTGTTGTGGGTGACCATTGCCTAGAAACTGGGTCATAGCACTGGTACCTGATCAACTATTGGCATCTCATCAATAGATGGCCCTTCGAGTGTATGCTCACTCCCTCAACTAAGGTGTCTGCTAGAGCTACCAAAGAGGCCTCCAACAATGGTGACTCTTGCGCCACACCAGGTATATCGATGTGACCCTCACCATCCTGCATGTCCTCCTGATCAACTTCCTCCTCAAGCTCCTGACATCTAAATCTCAGTCTCCACCAACAGAAACACCCCTTCCTCTCATCCTCTAACTGTCCTCGTCTTGCCCACTCCCTTTGAGGGGGCTAGCGTCCTTTCAGTCAAATCTCTCCACGAGCCTCTGTGTGAACTTTGTGTAGGATCTCCATCCTACACACAACCCTTGGTACCACCACTCCATAGCATCTCCATCCAAGTGCAAGGTGGCATGCCTAATAGTGTCTGCCTCCCTCAGTCAAATCTCTCCACGAGCCTCTGTGTGAACTTTGTGTAGGATCTCCATCCTACACACAACCCTTGGTACCACCACTCCATAGCATCTCCATCCAAGTGCAAGGTGGCATGCCTAATAGTGTCTGCCTCCCTCATGGAGTTTACCTGGAAATATGTGTCCAATTATTGTACCTGTTTTCTGACATAACTCCCAGCTGAGCCACCAAAGTGGGTGAGGGTCATTTTTCCCTCAATGTTATTCACTCTCCCTTCGCCCATGGGTTTGTTTATGGTTCACTCATCACAAAGCATACACACCCAAGTCTTCCATAATCTTGTTGGAAACCCCACAACTGGCCAAGATCATGCTCTGATACCACTGTAATATTCCTAATGGAAAATTTTACAATGATAACAAAGACATGCAAGATAGAAACACAAAAATTTTCAGGAATGCATACACATAAACCAGAAATTCCTGCAAATCCCAAACTGGCCAAGATTTGATTAATAATATTAGCTTGTGGTACAAAGAGTTGGAGTAAGTGCACCTGGGCTTGCATAAGGCAAGTTACAAGCACCAGGTGATGAGTACAAGTAAGCCCAACAACTGCAATATCTAGTTCCTCCAGAAAATTGCGTTGCTGTTGGACTTTGACCCTGATTTGCCCACTCTAGAGTGCCCATAAAATTCTAGGAATTTGGATTGTGATCATTGCCCGAAACCTAGAAAACCCAAAAAGTTTTTCCCTTGGTTCCAACCTTCAAAATTTGACCCTTCACAGCTTGGCCCTCCTCCAGATACGAATTTTGTTGCTGTGACTGATCCTGTCAATCTATGCACTCTCAACTCCAACAAACCTCCTCAAATGGCCCTCCAAAAGATCTCCCAGCTCCCCAACTCAATCCCTGGGATAATGTTGCCATAACAAATCTCACTCCAATGACTGCGCAGTCCCTGCACTGCTATTACTCTCCCTGTTATGCGTTGTTTTTTCTCTCCTTGCTCTGTGCTGCTGCTACTCTTCCCGTTGTTGGAACTCAACCTCCTTGCTGCTATTTTCCTGCTGTTGTAACTCGGCCCTCCTACTACTTTCCTGTTGCTTTAACTCGGCCCTCCTGCTGCTCCTTTCCCTGTGGCTGTAACTCGGCCCCCTTGCTATTACTTCTTCTGTTGTTGTAACTTGACTTACTATTGTTTCAACTTGACTCACTGCTGCTGGTACAACGTGGAACGACGTAAAACTCCCTCCTAGGGCTGGGACTCGAAGTCCACTGAAGCAAGCGTTGAGATTTCGGCTCGGAGACACTCGTGTGCTAAACAACACAATATTGGCTCAGCTGAACAACTAAGGCAAATTCGATTTTCAAATAGACAAAAGACCCCTATTGCTCCCTCGTTCCCTTCCTTTTATAATTGTTGGCCATGTCTTCCTTGTGGGTCCCTCCACCAATTCGATTTGCCTGAAGAAATTCGAATTCCTTGTTCCCCAAGTGCGTACTTTATGTGGGCCCCTTATTCCACTATCAATTTAATCTTCCATTTTCTCTAATTTTGGTGGCCTCCATCCCTCCAAAAATTAAGTGGGGACTCCTTCCACCCACTTTTCCTAAGTTTACATGCCAAAATATTTTCCAACACCCTTTTGCAGAAATAGAAATTCATCTTAGCAAAATTAATTCAACTAGGAACATTACAAAACAAAATGTTTTTTCATCCGCATACTAAAGCAATGTGGAAATGTGGAGGCGAGAGCAAATGGCTTAATACCCATAGGCATTTCACTCTACACTGATAGACATTTCCTTTCCATGCTAAAGCAACATGGAGGTGTGGAGTGGAGAGCAAATGGCTTGATACTCATAGGCATTTCAATCTACACCAATTACTTTTTCACTTAAGCACATTTTCATAGAATTAAAGAATCTCTTCAAAACACTTATGGAGTTCATCGGTGAAGCACATTTTCATTGAATTAAAGAATCTCTTCAAAACACTTATGGAATTCATTGTTGAAGCACATTTTCATAGAATTAAAGAATCTCTTCCAGACACTTATGGAGTTCATCGATGATCTTGATGCTCAAGTAAACAAAGGATACTTGGAAATCTCGAAATCTCCCAAAACAATTAGGGTTTATATTGACGGGTAGACATGGGAACATGAATAAAATATCCACTTATGTGATGTCCATCCTTCATTTTCACTATGACCTTTTCCTAGTCTCCTATGTCTCCTCATTTGTTATACGTTGGAAAAAGTGGTCAATTAGACTGATTAGATGTAATTGAAAAAAGGAAATAAAAACAATCTAATTTATAAAAACAAGGTTTGAACACATACATGCAAATTTAAGAAACATCGACTTAGATCACTTTGTTAAATGATACACTAGTTTATAATGTCAAATTGCTTCCAAAATGAAGCAAATTGTGCAATTATTAAACTATTAGTGTGGTCTTAGGGCCAAAATAACTATTGAAAGGTAGTAAGAATACCCCGTTTGACAATGATAACTTGTATTAGTCATTGTTTATGTTTTTATATAATTGTCTTCTAAAAACTATGATTACCTTTGGAGCTGATCTATTGTAGTAGGTTATTCACACATTAAAAATGATTTTTTGGTTTCTTTTCCAACCAAAGGTTTTTGAAGATTCACAATCTTACTAGAACTTAATTCCACTCTAGAAGTTGTATGAACATGAACATGTTATATAGGATTTAATAATGATTCTATTGGGTGGAGATCTTTTGACTTGCTATTTTGTTGCAAGATTTTAGCTAAATTTTTTTATCATGATGTTATTTCTTATCTTAGATAGGAATTTAATGTGTCTTGTTTTGTGCTAAATTGTCTTCTTGGCACATTAATTAGAATTTAAATACATACATTCAGTTAGCCACCGATTTTATTGTAGGCTTGTTAAGCCCTAGATTTGCTTGTGCATCTGGAGGGGATCTAGGGTCTGCCTGTCAAAATTTTTTACAGACTCTTGATCCATGCAAGCTCACAATGTTGATGAACTTGTTTCTGGTGATAATGATAGCCTTCGAAAATTTCACTGGTTTGTCTCGGCATGATAGGAGGAACAATCAAGGAGTCTCATGTCAATACCAGATAAAGCTAATAGAAAGATTTAAAATCAAATATTACTTTGGACATTCTGTAAATGATAAGATAAGATCAAATGGTGAAGGGTCTAAAGAACTATTGTGTTGACAGGATTTCTTACAAGATCTAGGAACTCTTACCATGCTTCTATAAAATAATCAGATTGATTGCTTAAAAAAAAGAATAGTTCCTGTAAGGCAAAGAAAAGTTTGAGTAGGTGTCCAAACACAAAGCATTAAATTCAGTGTAATATCCTTAATAGGAAAAAAATTAAAAGCAGATATCAAAAATGAATTTGAATAGCAAAATAATCGCAAATAGACACACAACTAGCATTTTGATACACAAATAGATGTCAATAAAATCACTAAGCCATTTTATTAATCCACTAGAAAGAGTAAATCAACATGAAGGAATAGTGGAACCCGTGCTTGAAAAGCAAGTGGAGCAAAAACTAGAAAAAGATCTTTGACCAAAATGATGTAGACAACCTAGTGAGAAGACTATTGCAAACCTGCTCTCTCCAAAAACTCTGCTGAAGCACCGTGAGATTTCTGAATGAAATTTCCTCAAGAGAGTAGAGTTTTCATCCAACACCCATTAGCAAACCCGAGGGTTTCTGTCTTGGGGCTATAGTAGCTGGGAACTAGGTTCTTCAATTCTCATCAAGACGTGAAATTTCCTAAAGAGAGCAGGGTTTTCTTCCAACACCCAATAGCAAACCAGAGAGTTTTCGTCCTTGGGCTATAGTAGCTGGGAAATAGGTTCTCCAATTCTCATCAAGACTACATGCACCAATCCAAGATGTCTCGTAATGGCCTTCTCCTCCTCTATTTATAGATCTGATGGACCCCCCTCTAGAAGCTCCTATTTTATTATTATTTTAATCAGTGAGCACATTTCCCTCTTTTTATTTCAATTAAAATATATTTTTAATGTGGGAAACTGGTAAATTGGCCACCATGCCTCTTTAAGCCATTGAAAATCACTTTTAACCATCCCATCTTATAGATCTTCTTGTTCCTATTCCAATGAGCTATTACACAAAATGTTTCGTCAAGTCTTCCTCTTAGGATGTTAACTTAAGCCTAATTAATTGAGTTAGGCACAATAATAACTCCGTTTTACGGGAATTATCAGAATGCAATGGAACGAAAAACAAGCTATGCAAAATCAATCTTGATGATAGAATATGGCAAGTGAATTCCTCCAAACCCCATAAAACATCTCTAAAAGTCCTTTGGCCCACTAATGAAGTAAACGTGCCCTTGTGACCTGTCTGCCTCCAATCTTGAAATTCCATCCTAACCATTCCATAAGGGACACTAGAAAAATGAACAGAACAAATTGTCCCGCCCCAAGATTACTTGCCCTCATGCAATCCAAACTAGTGGACCAATTTGGTGGGAGCAATCCAAACTTGTGAACCAGTCTGGTGGCCCAATGCAACTCAGACCCAATTCCCGAATCCCATACAAACCACTAGGCGATGCTCTACCTCTGTTCAACCCACCATGAACGGACCCCTTAACGTTCGAGTCCCAGACCAATCTTTGATTGAACCTATCATCAACAAATTCACCTGGATCTCAATGCAACCTAGAACAAGCATCAATGCTCCGTTGTTCCTGTTGTTGTATAGCTCCAACTATGAATGTTGCTCCATTAACCGCGTACCAACTCATCACCTCTCTCTAGTCCAACCCTTGGCATAGGCCAAGGTCAGTCCCACTATGGATTTGATAATTGTCGAGAGTTTATCAACTAGGGTGTGAGAAGGTGAGATATTGATTGATTCTTTTTATTGTTTTAACAATGTGCTAAACTTTCTACTCTCAAAGAGCCTATGTTTTTTATTCTCCATCTCTGATCTTGTAGTTTCTTATTTTTATTTTTATTATACTTCACTTTCCACTCATATCAATTCCCAATAGTGGTTTGGTTAACTCTCATCATTTTTTTACATGTTAGATATACGCCGACTAAGCCTAACTTGTAGCTGCAGCGGGCTTCAAATGTCATTTATTGTACACCCTTAGTGGTTGGTAGTGGACCACACTACTGTTAGTGGGCGCCCACTAACAATAGTGTGGTCCACTACCAACCACTAAGAGTGTACAATAATTGGCATTTAAAGCCCGCTGCAGTGACAAGTTAGGCTTAGTCAGCATATCTCCAACAGATAACAAGGCGATGAGATTTAATAGAAGCACTACATCCCTATGAATCCCCTCCGGTGCTTTTGCTAACCCTCATCACCATATTACAAGTCGGTGATATGTTGACTAAGCCTAACTTGTTAGCCCCAAAGAACTTTAAATGCCATTCATTATACACCTTTAGTGGTCTATTCTTGACCACACTAGTGTTAGTGGGCGCCCACTCACACTAGTGTGGTCAAGAATAGACCACTAAAGGTGTATAATGAATGGCATATAAAGTTCTTTGGGGCTACAAGTGGGCTTAGTCAACATATCACCGACATGTAATATGGTGATGAGGGTTAGCAAAAGCACCAGAGGGGATTCATAGGGATGTAGTGCTTCTATTAAATCTCATCGCCTTGTTATCTGTTGGAGATATGCTGACTATGCCTAACTTGTCACTGCAGCGGGCTTTAAATGCCATCTATTGCACACCGTTAGTGGTTGGTAGTGGACCACACTACTGTTAGTGGGCGCCCACTAACAGTAGTGTGGTCCACTACCAACCACTAAGGGTGTACAATAATTGGCATTTAAAGTCCGTTGCAGTGACAAGTTAGGCATAGTCAGCATATCTCCAACAGATAACAAGGCGATGAGATTTAATAGAAGCACTACATCCCTATGAATCCCCTCCGGTGCTTTTGCTAACCCTCATCACCATATTACATGTCGGTGATATGTTGACTAAGCCTAACTTGTTAGCCCCAAAGAACTTTAAATGCCATTCATTATACACCTTTAGTGGTCTATTCTTGACCACATTAGTGTTAGTGGGCGCCCACTCACACTAGTGTGGTCAAGAATAGACCACTAAAGGTGTATAATGAATGGCATATAAAGTTCTTTGGGGCTACAAGTGGGCTTAGTCAACATATCACCGACATGTAATATGGTGATGAGGGTTAGCAAAAGCACCAGAGGGGATTCATAGGGATGTAGTGCTTCTATTAAATCTCATCGCCTTGTTATCTGTTGGAGATATGCTGACTATGCCTAACCTGTCACTGCAGCGGGCTTTAAATGCCATCTATTGCACACCGTTAGTGGTTGGTAGTGGACCACACTACTGTTAGTGGGCGCCCACTAACAGTAGTGTGGTCCACTACCAACCACTAAGGGTGTACAATAATTGGCATTTAAAGTCCGTTGCAGTGACAAGTTAGGCATAGTCAGCATATCTCCAACAGATAACAAGGCGATGAGATTTAATAGAAGCACTACATCCCTATGAATCCCCTCCGGTGCTTTTGCTAACCCTCATCACCATATTACATGTCGGTGATATGTTGACTAAGCCTAACTTGTTAGCCCCAAAGAACTTTAAATGCCATTCATTATACACCTTTAGTGGTCTATTCTTGACCACACTAGTGTTAGTGGGCGCCCACTGACACTAGTGTGGTCAAGAATAGACCACTAAAGGTGTATAATGAATGGCATTTAAAGTTCTTTGGGGCTAACAAGTTAGGCTTAGTCAACATATCACCGACATGTAATATGGTGATGAGGGTTAGCAAACGCACCGGAGGGGATTCATACGGATGTAGTGCTTCTATTAAATCTCATCATCTTTTTACATGTTAGAGATACGCCGACTAAGCCTAACTTGTAGCTGCAGCGGGCTTCAAATGCCACTTATTGTACACCCTTAAGGGTTGGTAGTGGGCCACACTACTGCTAGTGGGTGCCCACTACCAACCCCTAAGGGTGTACAATAAATGGCATTTGAAGCCCGCTGCAGCTACAAGTTAGGCTTAGTCGGCGTATCTCTAACATGTAAAAAGATGATGAGAGTTAACCAAACCATTATAGGGAATTGATATGAGTGGAAAGTGAAGTATAATAAAAAAAAATAAGAAACTACAAGATCAGAGATGGAGAATAAAAAACATAGTCTCTTTGAGAGTAGAAAGTTTAGCACATTGTTAAACAATAAAGAGAATCAATCAATATCCCACCTTCTCACACCCTAGTTGATAAACTCTCGACAATTATCAAATCCATAGTGGGACTGACCTTGGCCTATGCCAAGGGTTGGACTAGAGAGAGGTGATGAGTTGGTACGCGGTTAATGGAGCAACATTCATAGTTGGAGCTATACAACAGCAAGAACAACGGAGCATTGATGCTTGTTCTAGGTTGCATTGGGATCCAGGAGGATTTGTTGATGATAGGTTCAGTCAGAGATTGGTCTGGGACTCGAGCATTAAAGTGTCTGTTCATGGTGGGTTGACACAGAGGTAGAGCATCGCCTAGTGGTTTGTATGGGATTCGGGAATTGGGTCTGAGTTGCATTGGGCCACCAGACTTGTCCACAAGTTTGGATTGCTCCCACTAGATTGGTCCACAAGTTTGGATTGCATGAGGGCAACTAATCTTGGGGCGGGACAATTTGTTATGTTCCTTTTTCTAGTGTCCCTTATGGAATGGTTAGGATGGAATTTCAAGATTGGAGGCAGAGAGGTCACAAGGGCACGTTTACTTCATTAGTGGGCCAAAGGACTTTTAGAGATGTTTTATGGGGTTTGGAGGAATTCACTTGCCATATTCTATCGTCAATATTGATTCTGCATAGCTTGTTTTTCGTTCCATTGCATTCTGATAATTCCTGTAAAACGGAGTTATTATTGTGCCTAACTCAATTAATTAGGCTTAAGTTAACATCCCAAGAGGAATACTTGATGAAACATCTTAGTGTAATAGCTCATTGGAATAGGAACAAGAAGATCTATAAGATGGGATGGTTAAAAGTGATTTTCAGTGGCTTAAAGAGGCATGGTGGCCAATTTACCATTTTCTCACATTAAAAATATATTTTAATTGAAATAAAAAGAGGGAAATGTGCTCATTGATTAAAATAATAATAAAATAGGAGCTTCTAGAGGGGGGTCCATCAGATCTATAAATAGAGGAGGAGAAGGCCATTACGAGACATCTTGGATTGGTGCATGTAGTGCTGATGAGAATTGGAGAACCTAGTTCCCAGCTATTACAGCCCAAGGATGGAAACTCTCTGGTTTGCTATTGGGTATTGGAAGAAAACCCTGCTCTCTTTAGGAAATTTCACGTCTTGATGAGAATTGAAGAACCTAGTTCCCAGCTACTATAGCCCTAAGACAGAAACCCTCGGGTTTGCTAATGAGTGTTAAACAAAAACCCTACTCTCTTGAGGGAATTTCATTCAAAAATCTCACGGTGCTTCAGCAGAGTTTTTGGAGAGAGCAAGTTTGCAGTAGTCTTCTCACTAGGTTGTCTACATCATTTTGGTCAAAGATCTTTTTCTAGTTTTTGCTCCACTTGCTTTTCAAGCACGGGTTCCACTATTCCTTCATGTTGATTTACTCTTTCTAGTGGATTAAAAAAATGGCTTAGTGATTTTATTGACATCTATTTGTGTATCAAAATGCTAGTTGTGTGTCTATTTGCAATTATTTTGCTGTTCAAATTCATTTTTGATATCCGCTTTTAATCTTTTTCCATTAAGTATATTACACTGAATTTAATGTGTGTTTGGACACCTACTCAAACTTTTCTTTGCCTTAAAGGAACTATTCTTTGTTTTAAGCAATCAATATGATTATTTTATAGAAGCATGGTAAGAGTTCCTAGATCTTGTAAGAAAACTGTCAACACAATAATTATTTAGACCCTTCACCATTTGATCTTATCTTATCATTTACAGAATATCCAAAGTAATATTTGATTTTAAATCTTTCTATTAGCTTTATCTGGTATTGACATGAGACTCCTTGATTGTTCCTCCTATCATGCCGAGACAAACTAGTGAAATTTTCGAAGGCTATCATCATCACAAGAAGCAAGTTCATCAACATTGTGAGCTTGCATGGATCAAGAGTCTGTAAAAAATTTTGACAGGCAGACCCTAGATCACCTCCAGATGCACAAGCAAATCTGGGGCTTAACAAGCCTACAATAAAACCAGTGGCTAACTGAATGTATGTATTTAAATTCTAATTAATGTGCCAAGAAGGCAATTTAGCACAAAACAAGACACATTAAATTCCTATATAAGATAAGAAATAACATCATGATAAAAAATTTAGCTAAAATCTTGCAACTAAAATAGCAAGTCAAAAGATCTCCACCCAATAGAATCATTATTAAATGCTATATAACATGTTCATGTTCATACAACTTCTAGAGTGGAATTAAGTTCTAGTAAGATTGTGAATCTTCAAGAACCTTTGGTTGGAAAAGAAACCAAAAAATCATTTTTAATGTGTGAATAATCTATTACATGTGAATAACCTACTACAATATATCAGCTCCAAAGGTAATCATAGTTTTTAGAAGACAATTATATAAAAACATAAACAATGACTAATACAAGTTATCACTGTCAAACGGGGTATTCTTACTACCTTTCAATAGTTATTTTGGCCCTAAGACCACACTAATAGTTTAATAATTGCACAATCTGCTTCATTTTGGAAGCAATTTGACATTATAAACTAGTGTATCATTTAACAAAGTGATCTAAGTCGATGTTTCTTAAATTTGCATGTATGTGTTCAAACCTTGTTTTTATAAATTAGATTGTTTTTATTTCATTTTTTAAATTACACCTAATTGGTCTAATTGACCACTTTTTCCAACGTATAACAAATGAGGAGACATAGGAGACTAGGAAAAAGTCATAGTGAAAACGAAGGATGGACATCACATGAGTGGATATTTTATTCATGTTCCCATGTCTACCCATCAATATAAACCCAAATCGTTTTGGGAGATTTCGAGATTTCCAAGTATGCTTTGTTTCCTTGAAGTTTCCTTCAAGATCATCGATGAACTCCATAAGTGTCTGGAAGAGATTCTTTAATTCTATGAAAATGTGCTTCAACAATGAATTCTATAAGTGTTTTGAAGAGATTCTTTAATTCTATGAAAATGTGCTTCACCGATGAACTCCATAAGTGTCTTGAAGAGATTATTTAATTCTATGAAAATGTGCTTAAGTGAAAAAGTAATTGGTGTAGATTGAAATGCCTACGAGTATCAAGCCATTTGCTCTCCACTCCACACCTCCATGTTGCTTTAGCATGGAAAGGAAATGCCTATCAGTGTAGAGTGAAATACCTATGGGTATTAAGCCATTTGCTGTCCACTCCACATCTCCACATTCCTTTAGTATGCGGATGAAAAAACATTTTGTTTTGTAATGTTCCTAGTTGAATTAATTTTGCTAAGATGAATTTCTATTTTTGCAATTGGGTGTTGGAAAATATTTTGGCATGTAAACTTAGGAAAAGTGGGTGGAGGGAGTCCCCACTTAATTTTTGGAGAGATGGAGGCCACCAAAATTAGAGAAAATGAAAGATTAAATTGATAGTGGAATAAGGGATCCACATAAAGTACGCACTTGGGGAACAAGGAATTCGATGAACTTCTATTTTTGCAATTGGGTGTTGGAAAATATTTTGGCATGTAAACTTAGGAAAAGTGGGTGGAAGAAGTCCCCACTTAATTTTGGGAGAGATGGAGGCCACCAAAATTAGAGAGAATGGAAGATTAAATTGATAGTGGAATAAGGGGCCCACATAAAGTACACACTTGGGGAACAAGGAATTCGAGTTCCTTCAGGCAAATCGAATTGGTGGAGGGACCCACAAGGAATGCATGGCCAAAAATTATAAAAGGAAGGGAATGAGTGAGCAATAGGGGTCTTTTGTCTATTTGAAAATCGAATTTGCCTTAGTTGTTCAGCTGAGCCAATATTGTGTTGTTTAGCACACCGAGTGTCTCCGAGCCGAAATCTCAACCTTCGCTTCAGTGGACTTCGAGTGCCAGCCCTAGGAGGGAGTTTTACTTCGTTCCATGTCATACCAGCGACATGAGTCGAGTTGAAACAACAGTAAGTCGAGTTACAATAACAAGAGAAGTAACAAGGGGGCCGAGTTACAGCCACAGGGAAAGGAGCAGCAGGAGGGCCGAGTTAAAGCAACAGGAAAGTAGTAGGAGGGCCGAGTTACAACAGCAGGGAAATAGCAGCAAGGAGGTCGAATTCCAACAACAGGGAGAGTAGCAGCAGCACAGAGCAGAGAGAGTAACAGCCACGCATAGCAGGGAGAGTAACAGCAGCACAGGGACTGCAAAGTCATTTGAGTGAGATTTGTTGGGGCAACATTATTCCGTGGATTGAGTTGGGGAGATGGGAGATCATTTGGAGGGCCATTTGAGGAAGATTGTTGGAGTTGGGAGTGCATAGATTGACAGGATCAGTCACAGCAACAAAATTTGTATTTGGAGGAGGGCCAAGCCGTGAAGGGTCAAATTTTGAAGGTTGGAATCAAGGGAAACCCTTTTTGGGTTTTCTAAGTTTCGGGCAATGATCAGAATCCCAAATTCCTAGAATTTTATGGGCACTCTAGAGTGGGCAAATCAAGGTCAAAGTCCAGCAGCAACGCAGTTTTCTGAAGGAACTGGATATTGCAGTTGTTGGGCTTACTTGTACTCATTGCCTAGTGCTTGTAGTTTGCCTTATGCAAGCCCAGGTGCACTTACTCCAACTCTTTGTACCATAAGCTAATATTATTAATCAAATCTTGGCCAGTTTGGGATTTGCAGGAATTTCTGGTTTATGTGTATGCATTCCTGAAAATTTTTGTGTTGCTATCTTGCATGTTTTTGTTATCATTATAAAATTTTCCATTAGGAATATTACAGTGGTATCAGAGCATGATCTTAGCTAGTTGTGGGGTTTCCAACAAGATTATGGAAGACTTGGGTGTGTATGCATTGTGATGGGTGAACCATAAACAAACCCATGCCGAAGGGAGAGTGAATAACATTGAGGGAAAAATGACCCTCACCCACTTTGATGGCTCAGCTAGGAGTTATGTCAGAAAACGGGTACAATAATTGGACACATATTTCCAGGTAAACCCCATGAGGGAGGCAGACACTATTAGACATGCCACCTTGCACTTGGATGGAGATGCTATGGAGTGGTGGTACCAAGGGTTGATCCCTTTGGGTCATGCACGTATCAAATCCTACACAAAGTTCACATAGAGGCTCATGGAGAGATTTGACCGAACGGACGCTAGACCCCCTCAAAGGGAGTGGGCAGGATGAGGACAGTTAGAGGGTGAGAGCAGGGGGCGTTTTTGTTGGTGGAGACCGAGATTTAGATGTCAGGAGCTTGAGGAGCAGGTTGATCAGGAGGACATGCAGGATGGTGAGGGGCACATCAACATACCCGATGTGGCGCAAGAGTCACCATTGTTGGAGGCCTCTTTGATAGCTCTAGCAGACACCTTAGTTGAGGGAGTGAGCATACACTCGAAGGGCCATCTATTGATGAGATGCCAATAGTTGATCAACTACCCATTGCTATGACCCAGTTTCTAGGCGATGGTCGCCCACAACAGCAGGTTGATGAGGTGCCTAGAGGCATACTTGTCGTTGAGGAGGTACCAGAAGAGACGGAGGGGTCTAGAGCGGTGACCAAGTTTATAGAGGTTAGCCGCCCTCCACAGTTTCATCAGTTCTGAGCTAGCCTTCTAGCGTTGAGAAAGAAGGCCACGACAGGGCGAGAGGCCATTTTTCAGCAAAACGAGGAGTTGGAGGGCATGAGAACGGTTTGTGCTAAGACAGCAGCCAAATAGACTTGCGTTGGGGAACAACGGGGTTCCCTTATCATTCAGTTGAAGTGCACGTTGGAGCAATGGGGCACCCCTACTCAGACATGCATAGATGAGGCCAATAGCACTAGCAGCTTACAACTATGGTGTTGCTCATATATTCTAATTTAACATCTTGTGCCCATCGTTGTAAATTGAATAGAGCAGTCATCAAATAATTGTACCCTTATGTACACACATTTTATACTTGTAGATCTGACTTTGAGTATATTCCCATGGAAATTAAGTAGTTTCTAATGTTGTGTATGAATGCTAATTTAACATAATAGTGAGTGGAATTTGTTGATTAAGATAATTGGACGATTGGATGATTGAATTAGACAAACAAGGATCCTTGCTATGAGAAGTGCTTGACATTTGGAGCCCATGCTTGGAGAGTGCAACACTTGAGGATTGATCTCTTGACATGTGTACACCTTGGAGAGTGAGCGCCTGACTCTCTGTCTTGTATATTGGAATTGCCCTTGGATGTCAATAATTAGACACCCTTATTTTAAGGCAATGGGCCACATTAGTGTTAGTGGGCACCCACTAACACTAATGTGGCCCATAGCCTTAAACTAAGGGTGTCTAATGAATGACATCCAAGGGTCATTGCATCCCTACGTCAAGCTTTGCCAACATTTCTCCAAAAGGTAATAAGGATGCTTGAATTAGACAACAAGGATCCTTGCTATGAGAAGCGCTTGACATTTCGAACCCATGCTTGGAGAGTGAAACACTTGAGGATTGATCTCTTGACATGTGTACACCTTGGAGAGTGAGCACCTGACTCTTTATCTTGTCTATTGCAATGATCCTTGGATTGTTGAAGTTTCTAACTTTACTTAAGTTAGAAACCCTCCATGCACTTTATCTGATTTATTCTTGCCTACTTGTTATTTTACTTAGCAAGTTATTTACAATGTAAATACTGAAAATAAACACTAGTGCATCCTCAACATATTACAGACCAACAATTAAAAGAAACAGAAACAAATACACCATATGACACCATTATTTTTGGACCAATGTCCCTGGAAAAACCCAATGCGGGAAGACCGGTGCAGCTATCTAAGGGTTTTCTTATTAAGCAATATCAGAGCACAATCTGGGTGCTGAAACTGGACTACCCAATAGAGAATTTCCTTAGCAGTAATACCTCTCTGTTTCAGACAAATCTACTACCTCAAACCCCGGATAATCCTTCTGGCAGCTACTCAACACCAATCTACCCCTAAAACCCCAACATCTACCCAATCTGGACTGTGTCAGCCTCTCCTAGCCCAGCGTTGGCCTTGCATCAGCCTATCTTGGCCTGCGCCAGGCCCAGGAGGCCCTGCGTCAAGTCTCTGAGCCTCTGTGTTAACTACGTTGGCCCTTCTGTTGCTTTGCGCAGCACTTAGCTGCCTCTGCGTGGCCCTATGTGAGCATTGGTTGCTCCCGCGTCTCTCTGGCTTCTCTGCTGTTGTCCTGGCATTTTCTATGTCTCTCTGTACTCACTACCCCTCAGTTGCTCTCCCGATCACTGATTTTATCTCTTTTAGCAAACCTCGCTCTAGAGAATAGAATGACTGATCATCTGGTGTACCCCTCCAAGTGACGCTCAAGCCTCCTCTTATACCTTTCTTGATGATGATTCAACGGTCGAGATTAAGTCCCTAATCAACGGCTAAGATTAGATCTGGCTTGATCCATGTATTTTGGACCACTATAACACAGATTCATATTAATACACATTAATATTTTATTTTCCCTAGGTTTAGACTTAGGGACTCCATTAAAAATATTAATTATTCTAATATCTCCTGATCTGTTTAGAATCTATCCAAACCCTTTCTGGGTATTGGAGATCTCATGTACCCAACCTCTCCACCAAATTTTGTGGCTAAAGCACATTCGGTGCTACCCCAAATCAACACTCCCTCTTAGCGAGGAATGTGCTCTAGCAACACTCCTCACTGAGTATACTCTGATCATCTGGCATCAGTACTTGTGCTGATGCTGGGCCTTCCTACCCAACATCCTTTGCACTGCTGCCTTTTGTACTATTGCCCATGGTTCTGCCACTGCCACTGCTACATCTGTACAACAGCTCCCTCTGCATTCATGCTGCTGGTCCTTCCTCCCAGCACTGCATATGCGCTGCACTTCCTCTCATAATGTTGCATCGTGTTTCCCATTGTTGCACTGCAACTCAATTACTGAGAAGTAACTGATCCTCCAACTGACCTCCCTGTTGGGCTAGAAACACCCACTAATGTCGAAGCTCCCTCTACCGCTGACAAGTGCTCCCTCTCTCTGACTTCTTCGCTGCTGCAACAACTCCCTGCATCTTGCCCCGTTGCACAACTCGTTGTGCCTTCCTACACTGGTGCAACACTCTTGTGCCTCTCGCACTACTGCAGCCTGCTAGCTCTGTGCTGTCTCGGGACTCCTGCATTGTAGCTCTCTCTGTCGCTCCATCCACATCCATATATACCCACTCAGCCAGTCCTGCTACTCCTCGTCGGGGCTCCCGTAGCAAGGTTTAATCCAAGAGGTTGGGTACCTCGAGGATTCTACCCCTCATCGCCTGTAGTCCTCCTGACTACAGCTCAATGTCTCCCCACTTCTTCTCAAGTAGTGCGTGTGCACTCATGGCACAATCATCGTCTATCAAAACTTCCTTCTCTGCCCATGCTAGCACTGCCTTATTCTTGGAAGACTCTCCCCTACTCCTCTTCATTGGGCATTGGTCTCTTACCTCGTGTAGTGCCATGACGCTCCTCTACTTCCTTCCTGGAAGTTCTCTGTTCGACTCCTCTGAGTCTCTACTTCCCATCTGGAAGTTCTCTTCTGGACTCCCTCTGAGTCATGATTTCCCTCCTGGAAATTCTCCTGTCGCTTGTCGAGATACCCCCTACTCTGATCGTCTTGTGCAACTGCACTGCTAATCCAGGTTCCTCGGCTAGAAACCCTCGGTAACAACTCCTCTAGCCTTGCTCTGTCAAGTATTGTTCTGACTACAGTACCTCACCAGCTCCACTCTGCAATGTTCCTGCAGCCTTCTAGACCCCACCAACTGCCTTTCTGTGAACTGCGTCAGCCCTTCTCTACCCCACGCTGGCTCTGCGTCACCCAGGATGGGTCTGCGTCAGCCCTGGGATGCCCTGTGTCAGCCCTCTGCCCCCCTGCGTCAACAACGCTTGCCTTTCTGAGGCTCTGCGCAGTTCCCGTCTTCTTCTGCGTGGCTCTGGTTGGCTCTGTGTCACACTTTCTGGCTTCTGCACTTCTATAAACAACTTCTGTCACCTCGGGACAATTGTTTTCTGCTGCTATTGCTCCGCTCCGCTGATTTCTCTTAGTTCTCCTATGATTTGCTATCACACTTTGATACCATGTTGAAGTTTCTAACTTTACTTAAGTTAGAAACCCTCCATGCACTTTATCTTATTTATTCCTACCTACTTATTATTTTACTTAACCAGTGATTTACAATGTGAATACTGAAAATTAACACTAGTGCATGCTCAACATATTACAGATCAACAACTAAAAGAAATATAAACAAATACACCATATGACACCATTGTTTTTGGACCAATGTCCCCGAAAAAACCCAATACGGGAAAACCAATGCAGCTATCTGAGGGTTTTCTTATTAAGTAATATCAAAGTACAATCTGGAAGCCAAAACTGGCCTACCCAACAGAGAATTTCCTTAGCAGTAATACCTCTCTGTTTCAGACAAATCTACTGGCTGAAACCCCGGATAATCCTTCCGGCAGCTACTCAGCACCAATTTGCCCCTAAAACCCCAACATTTGCCCAATCTGGACTGCGTCAGCCTCTCCTAGCCCAGCGTCGGCCTTGCATCAGTCCCATGAGTCCCTGCGTCAACTCTCTGAGCTTCTACGTTAGCTACGCTGGCCCCTCTGGTGCTCTGCGCAGCACTTAGCTGCGTCTACATCGCCCTGCGTGAGCACTGGTTGCTCCTGCGTCTCTCTTTGGCTGCTCTACTGCTATCCCGGCACTATCTCTGCTTCTCTGTCTCTCTGTACTCAATGCCCCTCAACTGCACTCTTTCTCTCTGTTGAGTAAGAGCATCTGTGCACTACATGTTCAGCTTGGACAAGAAGAATGCTCATCATGTGAATTCCCTAACACTCCAAGCCCATTAAAGAGAGCATCACTGGAGGATTTATCTCTTTACATGTGTACAAGATGGAAAGTGAATGCTTGAATTTGATACCTTATTTTGTAGATTAGGCACATGATTCAAGAAATTAAAGAAAATTCAGAAAATTTGGCAAACATTTCGATTGTTTTACTCCTCTAATCTAATCTACTTGTAACAAAGATTTGTAACTGTATTTAGACATACGGGCCTCCCCTTTGTAGCTCTGCTTCACTAAAAGATAACTTCTTGCACTAATCGAGGTTCCTTATTTCACATTGGACACAAACTAGCTTGCATGACTTGCCCTAAACACCTAGAATGCATCTTAGCCCCCAATAAGGCCCTGGATTATTCACGTGGATCCTTGGATCACTCTGCTGGAAGAGATTTTATAATGTAAACTTAGAAAATCTCCTAGAGGACTTGGATTATATAAGTGAGAAATTAATGATGGACATGGTGGTATTCATGCTAGTTTGGTGTGCAGCCTTTGAAATGGCTACAAGTGGCTTAACGTGATGCCTCGCTAGACCACGTTTTCTAGTTATGGTTTGTTGTTAATGGTGGATACCCTAGCTAGGGTTTTGAAGCATTCCAGGTGTCCACATTGTTTTTTTTCTTTCAACAATGGGTCATCTCTGTGTTGGGGTTTCGACACCATTGGGTAATAACTCAGCCAAAATCCGCGTACACATCTAGTACCATTAACAAACTAAGGTGCCAAACCGTAGGAGCCTCCAATCTATAGGATTACACCCCCAATCAACCTACACCCAAGAATGCACACCCTTCTCTGCACTAGTGATCCCTCAACCTATGCCACTACCTCCAGGGCATCTTACTCAACCGGAAAGAGACGTTCTCAGAATCCTGCGGCTCGAAGAGTTGTTGCTGCTCTTTGACCTTGCCAAGTATGCTCCAAGTCATTATATCAAACCCTTCAATCCTCCAACCTCCTGGTTCACATCCCCCATCAACCTGTACATAGGCAATGTACGCCCTTTTCTGCACCTAAGGTTTGTCGGGTTATGCATGTGGGGAATAAAGGGTGGACTTGTAGGTATTCATGCGAATTTGTTGTTCAATCTTTGAAGCGGCTAAAAGTATCTTAGCGTGATGCCTTGCTAGGCCATCTTCACTAGTTATGGTTTCTTGTTGATGGTGGATGCCCTAGCTAGTTTTTGGAAACATTTGAAGTGTCCTATCCTATGACAAGCATGAACGACATGTACCAACTTGTCATAGGCTCATTGGCCTGTTCCTCTAACTTTATTGTTTGTAGAAATGAAGTACATTGCTATCAACAATTTCTGTAGTTGAGGATCTAATTTTTATCATATATTCACACAGATATTAGAGTAGTTTATGCTGTTGCTCATATATGTTAATTTAGCATCTTGTGCCCATCATTGTAAATTGAATATAGGAGTCAACAAATAATTTGGCTCATTAATGAGACTATATTATAGTCATTATAATTGTATTGATGTGAAGGTTGAAGGAGCTAGGGTTTGTGACAACCAAAATCTAGAGAAGACATGATCTACTAGGGTTTGATATATTTGGGTGACAAGGAACTAGGATATGTGGCGAAGAGATAAGTGAGAAATTAATGGTCGGCTTGGTGGTATTCATGCTAGTTTGTTGGCCACCCTTTGAAGTGGCTACAAGTGGCTTAGTTAGATGCCTTCCTATACCATGTTTGCTAGTTATTGTTTGTTGTTGATGGTAGATATCCTACCTAGGATTTAGAAGCATTCCAAGTGTCCTAGTACTTTTCAAGCTTAATGGACATGTTGTGCCAACTTTTGATAAGCTAGTTGGTATGTACTTGTAACTTCATTTGTTGTCTAATGAAAGTACCCTGATGTCCACACATTATATACATGTAGATCTGACTCTTAGAGTATATTCCCATGGAAATTAAGAAGTTTCTAATGTTGGGTACAAATGCTAATTTAATATAATAGTGAGTAGAATTTGTTGAGTAAAATGATTGGACGATTGGATACTTGAATCAAACAACAAGGATCCTTTCTATGGGAAGTGCTTGACATTTGGAATCCATGCTTGGAGAGTCCAACACTTGAGGATTGATCTCTTGAACTCTTGGAGAGTCCAACACTTGAGGATTGATCTCTTGATCTCTTGGAGAGTCCAATAATGTGGTCCATAGCCTTAAACTAAGGGTGTCTAATAAATGACATCCAAGGATCGTTGCATCCCTGCGTCAAGCTTTGCCAATATTTCTCCAAAAAGTAATAAGGTGGCAACAATTAGCATATCTCCATTAGGATCATATGTTAGGCAGAGCAGCCAATTCAACAACATCCACCTTAAGAATTCCTTGGTAACAAAAATAAGAAATTGCCAACACATACAAAACATTAATATTCTTGTGGGGAATCAAATATGGAATTTTGGCCTAAAGGATATTTCACCAAGTAAATATTATATCGCATTGGAGCATATGTGTTGAGTAAGAGCATCTGTGCACTATATGTTCAGCCTAAACAACAAGAATCCTCATCATGTGAATTGTCTAACACTTCAAGCCCATTAATGTAGAGAGCATCACTGGAGGATTTATCTCTTTACATGTGTACAAGTTGGAAAGTCAACGCTTGAATTCATTACCTTATCTTGTAGATTAGGCACATGATTCAAGAAATTAAAGAAAATTCAGAAAATTTGGCAAACGTTTCGATTGTTTTACTCCTCTAATCAAGTCTACTTGTAACGAAGTTATATAACCGTATTTAGACATACGGGCCTTCCCTTTGTAGCTCTTATTCACTAAAAGATAACTTCTTGTACTAATTGAGGTTCCTTATTTCACATTGGACACAAAATAGCTTGCATGAATTGCCCTAAACACCTAGAATACATCTTAGCCCCCATTAGGCCCTGGATTATTCGCGCGGATCCTTGGATCACTATGCTGGAAGAGCTTTTATAATGTAAACTTAGAAAATCTCCTAGAGGACATGGATGATATAAGTGAGAAATTAATGATGGACCTGGTGGTATTCATGCTAGTTTGGTGTGCACCCTTTGACGTGGCTACAAGTGGCTTAGTGTGATGCCTTGCTAGACCACGTTTTCTAGTTATGGTTTGTTGTTGATGGTGGATACCCTAGCTAGGGTTTGGAAGCATTCCAAGTGTCCACATTGTTCTTTTTCTTTCAACAATGGGTCATCCCCAAGTTGGGGCTTCGACACCATTGGGTAAT
>APFE030760762.1:0-10651 GCA_000404065.3 Pinus taeda | reverse complement strand
TTGGTCATGCCTTTTGGCCTTACCAAAGACCTTATTCATTTCAAGGTTTGATGAATTCCATTTTCAAACCCTTCCTTAGAAAATTTGTGTTAGTATTTTTTGATGATATACTAATGTACAACAAGTCTTAGAAGGATCATGTTCAACATGTTGACATGGTGCTCAAACTATTGGAGGAGAAACAATTATGTGCAAAAAGCTCCAAATGTTTTTTTGGAGTACAACAGGTGGAATATCTGGGTCATATTGTATCTCATGAAGGTGTTAAGGTAGACCCTAGCAAAATTAAGACCATTAAGGAATGGAAAATCCCCACATCCATAAAGCATCGACGAGGATTTCTCGGGTTGACAAGGTATTATTGCAAGTTTGTTAAGAATTATGGAAGAATAGCAGCACCTCTAACAACATTATTGAATAAAGATGCATTTTCATGGACTCCAGAAGCAACAAAGGCCTTTGAACATCTTAAAGAGGCAATGTGTAAAGCACTGGTCTTAGCTACACCGGACTTCACAAAAACCTTTATTATGGAATGTGATGCCTCGAGAAATGGAATTGGTATTGTTTTAATGCAAGAAGAAATACCCATTGCTTTTGAAAGTCTTCCAATCAAAGGAAAGTATTTACACAAAGCTATTTATGAGAAGGAAATGTTGGCAATACTACATGCACTTAAGAAATGGTGACCCTACCTAATGGGAAGACACTTCAAGGTAAAAATAGATCATGATAATTTTCAATACTTTTTAGAACAAAGATTATCTTCAGAAGAGCAGCAAAAATGAGTCACAAAGATGATGGGTTATGACTTTGAAATCATCTACAAAAAATGGAAGCAAAATGTTGTGGTAGATGCACTCTCAAGCAAGGATGAGGATGTGGAATCATTTCTTTGCACCATTTCTATTATCCAACCAGATTGAATAAACAAAGCAGGGGATGAATGGAAGAATGACGAAGAAGTGTGGGCACTCATTCAAAAACTACAATAAGATCCCAGTACATCTGATACATTTAGCTGGAAAAATAATTCATTATGGTACAAAGATCAGTTATACCTATGTAAGAATTCCCAACATCTCAAACAAAAGATTCTTAGGGAATTGCACACCTCTCCCTTAGGAGGGCACTCACAATTTCTAAAAACTTACCACAGGGTTAAGAAGGATTTTTTTTGGGATGGCCTTAAATTGGATATTCTAAAATTTGTGGCGGAATGTTTGGTTTGCCAACAAAATAAAGTTGAAACAATTAAGACCTAGGTCTATTACAACCTTTATCCATTCATAGCCAACGTTGGGAGGAGGTTTCAATGGATTTTATCATAGGTTTACCCAAGTCCGAAGGAAAGAGTGTTATCATGGTGGTTGTTGACAGACTTACCAAGTATGCACACTTTTGTGCATTATCTCATCCATTTAAAGAAAGTACAATTTCTACTGCATTTATGGAAACAATTCAAAAGCTACATGGAAACCCAAATATTATTGTAAGCGATAGAGATCCCATTTTCACTGGAATTTTTTGGACATAATTATTTTCTTGTCTTGGTACTCAGTTAGCTCATAGCTCATCTTATCATCCTCAATTTCATGGGCAAATTGAGATAGTAAACAAATGTTTGGAAAGATATCTTCGTTGCTTTGTATATGATAAAGAAACACAATGGGTCAAATGGTTGCCTTTGGTTGAATGGTGGTATAACACTTCCTTCCATACTGCAACAAAAATGACCCCATTTGTGGCACTTTATGGATATTATCCACCATCTATCACTTCATATTTAAGAGAAAGTTTTAAGGTTCAAGCAGTGGAAGATCACATCGAGCATCAATAATAAGTTCTCCAACTCTTAAAGGATAACCTCACCTTGGCGTAAAATAAAATGAAAACAGGCAGATCAACATCGCAGCGAAAGAAGTTTTGATGTAGGTGATTGGGTATTCCTACGGCTTCAACCATATAAACAAATGTCCCTCAAGCAAGCTAAGAAGGATAATAAATTATCACCAAAGTATTATGGTCTGTACAAGGTGTTGCAAAAGATAGGTACTATGGCATACAAATTGGAGCTTCCTACAGCTTCTCGAGTGCACCCAGTTTTCTATGTGTCATGATTAAAGAAGGTTATAGGTGACAAGCTCCCAGTTCAAAAAATATTGCCAGAACTTGATGAGAAAGGAAAAAACATATTGGAACCTGAAGCAGTCAAAGAAACAAGAAATTGACAGCTATGAAATCAATCAATTTCAATGTATCTCATCAAGTGGAAGAACTTACCCGTTGAAGATTCCACATGGGAGGATGAGAATTTTATACAGAAGCATCTAGAACTACTCAAGCGTTGAGGACAACACTTTTTGGAAGGAGAGGGCATGTTAGGTCCCTATAAATACTAGGTGATTCTCCCATTACTATTGTCATGTATCCCTTATTGTTATTTTTGTGCCCCTATTGTCCCATATTGTTATTATTTGTGATCCATAGAAGCCCACTATTGTTATTTTTGTAGCCTTATATTATTATTGTTAGATCGGCTTTGGTTATATTGTGACCCCTTAGACTACTATATATATAGAAAGAAGGTTTTGTCATTTGTATCATCCAAGAATTGTTCATTTTGTTAATGTATAAAGGAGGTTGCCCCCTCGAAGAGGCTGGTTTCTAAGGCGTGATTTATCTTTTCTATCTTTTTATGAGTTGGTTTCATAACATCAAATATCCCAATAACTTATGACATAGCAAAGGGTCAAGCATCCTTAGTAGCAGAGACACTTACCATTCTAGCCAAAAATGTCTCTCTTAATTAATCTTAGGTAAATATGAGAACAAACCATACTCCCAACTCCTTAATTTATTAAAGCAATATAACTTCATGCCAAATCTTAATCCAATTACTTATATCTACTATAGGTATATGACCATATATTCCCTTACAGAACTAAAAAAAAAGCTATAAAATATGGTTAACTAATACAACTCCTAAAATGATCTTTCATACAATTTAATACAAATTTAGTGTAACAAAAACTACATGTAGCCCAACCAAAATGGAATAATACATCATTGATGCATAGTCTTCCATATTTGATCAGATCAAGAATGGATGTTTATCCACAATTTAATAGATTCTCCATTGTTCTGAATTTTTAAGGCAAATGTTTAACAATGATATGTGATTTATCCACTAAAAGTCTTTTAAGCAATGTAAGCCAACCAAAATGGAATAATACACTAAATTCAATAATGAAGACTTAATATTATATAGAGATAAAAATAAACTTTAACTTGGCTATTAGATAAAAATTAGTCTACACTATAACATAATCAAGATTTCAATTTTAAAGATTTTTTTTGCTTTTAATTCTTTCTTAAAAAAAATAAAAAATTTATTAATTAAAAACCACCCGCGCATTAACTTGCGATCACTGCGGTTTTCCTCCCGTCACATCTGCCACGCATCGCCCAATAACTCGCATCACTTGCCTATGAATGATTACCGCCCGAGCTCCGAAAGCAGTGCGATACATACCGTTTACCGCCCACTCGCTCATCCCCGCTTGTTATCTCCCGTGTATCTTCTCCACCCGATGACCATTGGATCTGTCCGCCCGAAGATCCAACAGCTCACGTTGTTTGCTCCCGCTTCTGCCCGATTCTGCTCCAGCTTCCGCTCGATTCTTCTAGCCAACAGATCTCTGCCCTCCATTCACTTGATCCAATGGCTGATATCTGTTTCGCCATGCAGTCAGCTCGTCCATAGCCTGTCCCGTGCATCTAAAGGAAGAAGGTGGCCAGTATTCAGCACTCTACGTAGTTAATCTTCAAGCACCACATTCAATAAACAGGTTGGCCGAGAAGGGAAAGGACCAGTCTCGAGCAGATAAACACATTTATGAGTTATGGAACTCCTTCCATATAACACTCCACCTGCTCGAGAAGGACAACAGAGCACCAGAGAACGTCAAATTCATTCATTAAAGCAAGCAGATTGTAGCAGAGACTCCATCAGAGAGTTAAAGCGGTTGGTGGTCCATTATGACCCCTCCACGCATAGAACAACAGAATATCTTTGTAATCAAACTCTATATATACCTAGAAAATAGATGTAATCAAGGTTGATGGTTGTTGTTTTGGTGTAAGGTTCAACTTCTGGAGACTGTAACTACTTTGATACTTGCAGCATCTGGTCTTCATTTTCAGCTAATACAAGCTTCTTTTGTTGTTAATTGCTCACTTTCCACTTCTATTCTATTCTAGGTTGTGCCTGTTATGCATTTGTTCATGTTCTCTTGATATTTAGCATTTGAGGAGCTGTCATCCTACCTCTGTGTTGAAGTCTAGTATGTATCATTGAATGTGTTATGAAGGTTTCTATTTACTTAGTGCCAGAGAGCTATCATCCTGTATGTGCATTAGGAAATAGATTTGCAGACCTTCTTACTGGTTGCAGCCGGCCATCACATGGTCTTGTGCATCTGCTGGTGTGGTTAGTATTCTCCATATTCACCTAATCCTCAAACTGTGAGTAATTGGTGGTCTAAATCCTTATAGTCTAGGGGTGTCCACCCATGTCTGGAGTTAAGCATAGTAGAGGTGGTTATCTAACTTGGAAAAGCATCATTCCTTCCATTCATCCATTTCCAACATTCAGTTGAGTTTGTAATGTTCCCGAGCATCTCCGAGATACAACCTAGGAGAGTTTCTTGGGGTGACAACATTAATTGGCGCTGTTGCCGAGGAGAGGAGATTGAAGCTCAGCTTCCCTGGGAGATGACACAGTTCCAACTTTGATGATAGACAAAGTTTGGACACATTTCTGGTTGTAATCATCTATCTGGTGACTCCACTGGAGGAAGACCAACCTTTGGTGACTCCACATCACAGTCCTGGCTCAGTTTGTGAGGCATACTCAAAGAAATCCTCTGAAATCACCAGCTGACCCAGTGCCTGACCCTGAGAAGATCATTAAGTAGAAGAAAACTTTGCAGAAAGGAGCATCAGGATCAGGTAAGCCTAAAAAATCCCATGTATCTCTGCTAGTGAAGCAATACCTTCAGAGATTCATAGAGCTCCTTGTTCAATAAGTCCCCTATATATTCCATCAGTGCCCTCTTGCTCTGTTGATCATTTCTCAGCCTTCTATCATCCAAACGACCAGTACCCTTCCACCTTTCCTAGTCATGGCAGGCCAGCAAGCACCCACAAAGATCGAAATAATTATAGCTACTAGGTATGAACCCTTTGTCTTGCATGTTCCTTTAAATGCCATGCCTACAGGAGATTATCAGAAATACATGCCTAAGTTTACTAGTACAGAGGGAGTATCAACTGAAGAACATCTAGAGTCCTTTTATAGCTATGCTGATAATCTAGATATTAATGAAGATGATGTGTGGATGAGGGTTTTTGTCCAAAGCCTAGAAGGAGAAGCTAGAAAATAGTTCAGAGAATTAACCCCTAGGTCTATAGTGGACATTGAGGCCTTAGATGATGTGTTCCTAAAGCACTGGGTGGATAAGAAAGATCTGCTCTACTATCATTCTGAATTTGGGAACTTGCAAAGGGAGAATGGTGAGCTGCTGTCTGATTTCAACATCAGATTCAACCATATGTACAATAGAATACCAGCTGAAGTGAAACCTACCCCTACTTCTGCTATGCTTACTTATGCCAATGCCTTTGATTCTTAGTTTTTCCTGTTGTTAAGAGAAAGAAGATGTGCTTCTCTGGCTGATATGCAAGATGCAGCCTTGGAAGTAGAATCAAACATCATAGCTGCAGAGAGGCTTGGAGGTGATGCTGATAGGAGAAGACAAGGAGGAGAGCTCTCATCATCCTCAGATCTGAAGATCACTAAAATGGCGAGGATGCTAGAGTTATTAGCCTCTGAAGTTTCCAAATTAAAGGCTAAGCAACATTTTGAGGAAGCAGGAGCTCCTAGTACCTTTGCTCTTCCGAATCCAAATCTATATAGAGGAGCAAAGGAGCAGTTGCAGATTTTGCAAAGAAACAAGGATGCAAACGAAGACCAAAGGGTGAAGACCCTTTTTCATAATATAGTCATGGAAGAAGAGCAGTCTGAAGAAGAGGATGAGGTCCATGGTATGGAAGATAAGGGCAGTGCCCCTTTCTTAACCTGGGCTGCTTATGAGAAAGCATTATCCAAAGGCCCTGCTTATGTTTTTTTGTACCTGCAGAACAACAAGCTTGTAAGCAGAAGTGACCAGCAGCATATCCCACCAACTTGTAAAAGTCCGAGCCCAAAGCCAGCCCATCTTCCCGTGACTATGCAGATCTGTAAATTAACCAATCTGTTGTTATTCCCAGTCTAGTAATCAAAAAGGGAGATGAAAGCTCCCCATCATCTTTTGCTTCTCTGTCCATCCAAGAGACAATCCCTCATAATTGTCCATTAGGCACTAGAGCCAGCCATAATTCAATGCCCAAGGCTGATATGGGTAATCTCAGTCTTGATATTCTGAAGCCTGCCCAGTTGGCCTCCACACAGCTTGAAAGGGCAGATTGCCAGACCACAGAGGAAGAGGATGCACAGTTTTGGGACACTTCCTTAGATGTGGACCGTTCTAAGAAAGATGCAGGAGCAAACGAAGTCTTTGTGTCCCCCACACAAGAATACATTGGTTCACCATTTATGTTAATTGTGCAGGCCACAGATGACACAGTCAAGTACACAACAGCCATTGTTATTCAGCAGGTGTACAAAGGCTCCCATGAAGAACATCCAAGGATGAGAGCACACAAATAGGGGGTGAAATATAAGCCATCTCTACCTGATAAGGTCAAATTCCCTAAACTCTTTGAGGTAGAGGATCAAATCAACCCAATTTTGCAGATCTTTGATGAATCGGCTGATAGGCCGGCCGAGAGGAGGAAAAATAGTTTTGATGGTCGAGTAGATGGCCATTTTTTGAAGATTTATGTTGTTTAAGGTTTTTGAGCCTTAATGATTGTAAGCATGTTCTTTTACAGGTTTTAGCGTAGACTTAATTAGACTCCATGCCCAATGGAATACTAGGCAATGTTTTTAAGCTTATTTTGCATGAAGGCATTGGTCTGCAGTGCTTGAGACCTCACAGGGAGGATCTCATCCCCAAAAGGAGCCAGTGTTAGCTCTGCTATACAACAATGATTTTCTAAGGTCAGAGACAAGCTTGATCTGTTTGGTTGTGCGCAGAAGCATTCTGCATCGGTCACTATCTCCTTTCTACCTCTATCCCGCTTATCCTCCTTCAACTTTGTTTCCTCTGTTTTTCCTATAAACTCTACAAAATCGCCCTTTCAAACCTTAAGCCTCGGGCTCTTAACCCATGAACCCGCGCCCATACGACCTTCCGCCGCAATCGCAATCGCAGCTTTCAGGAGGTCTTTTATAAGTCATGTCTATAACATTGCCGATGGCCGATTACCGATTGCCCCTATTGGATGTGATATGATTATAAACTGTTGTTAATGACTCCGTCGGGTCCATAGCTCAATCGCAATCGGCAGATTTAACATGTCATCCCTTTCTAAGCTTTTTCAATTCAATCGGATGCGATATTACTATTAAATCATGTTACAATGGTGTAGTCGAGTTCGGGCTTTAATCACTATCGCAAATCGCATATGTATAAAGGCTTCCCCCCTTGACTTCCGCCGATGCAATATTGCGATGCGATCTAATCGCTATCGCAAATCGCATCCATGTGTGCGTAAAGGCCCAAACCCCTCGACTTCCGCCGATGCGATATTAAAAGCAGTTAATCCCTTTATCGGGTCCAGGTCTAATCGTTGATCGCAATCACATCCATATGTGTATAAGGTTACACCCCTTGACTTTCGCCGATGCGATATTGCAATCACTCCTTCGCCGTCCGATCAATCCCGACAAGATCCAATGGCTCAAGATCGCTTCGCTCTCATATCTCCCGATACCTCCTACCGATAGATCTCCACCGTCCATTCATTTGATCCAACGATATTCGCTCCTCCCACTCCTGCAAGCCGCTCGCACGTTAACTCGCAATCACAGTGGTTTTCCTCCCGTCACATCCGCCACGTATCGCCTGATGAATCACATTACCATTTACTGCCCACTCGCTCGTCCCCACTCGTTATCTCCCGTGTATCTTCTCCACCCAACGACTGTTGGATCTATCCACCCGAAGATCCAACGACTCACATTGTTTTCTCCCGCTTCCACCCGATTCTGCTCCCGCTTCCGTCCGATTCTTCTAGCCAACAGATCTCTGCCCTCCATTCACTTGATCCAACGGCTGATATCTGTTTCGCCATGCAGTCATCTTGTTCATAGACTGTCTCGTGCATCTAAAGGGAGAAGGTGGCCAGTATTCAGCACTCTGCGCAGTTAATCTTCAACCACCGCATTCAATAAACAGGATGGCCGAGAAGGGAAAGGACCAACCTCGAGCAGATAAACACATTTATCAGTTATGGAACTCCTTCCATATAACACTCCACCTGCTCGAGAAGGACAACAGAGCACCAGAGAACATCAAATTCATTCATTAAAGCAAGAAGATTGTAGCAGAGACTCCATCAAAGAGTTAAAGAGGTTGGTGGTCCATTATGACCCTTCCACACATATAACAACATAATATATTTGTAATCAAACTCTATATATATACCCAGAAAACAGATGTAATCAGGGTTTATGGTTGTTGTTTTGGCGTAAGGTTCAACTTTTGGAGACTGTAACTACTTTGATACTTGTAGCGTCTGGTCTTCATTTTCAGCTAATACAAGCTTCTTTTGCTGTTAATTGCTCACTTTCCACTTCTATTCTGTTCTAGGTTGTGCCTATTATGCATTTGTTCATGTGCTCTTGATATTTAGCATTTGAGGAGCTGTCATCCTACCTCTGTGTTGAAGTCTAGCATGTATCATTAAATGCGTTATGCAGGTTTCTGTCTACTTAGTGCCAGAGAGCTGTCATCATGTTTGTGCATTAGGAAATTGATTTGCAAACCTTCTTACTGGTTGCATCCGGCCATCACATGGTCTTGTGCATCTACTGGTGTGGTCAGTATTCTCCATATTCACCTAATCCTTAAACTGTGAGTAATTGGTGGTCTAAAGCCATGTAGTCTGGGGGTGTTCACCCATGTTTGGAGTTAAGCATAGTAGAAGTGGTTATCTGTCTTGGAAAAGCATCATTCCTTCCATTCATCCATTTCCAACATTCAGTTGAGTTTGTAATGTTCCCGAGCATCTCCGAGATACAACCTAGGAGAGTTTCTTGGGGTGACAACAATACCCACACTCATTCAAAGAATAGCTTAGCAGTGGCTTATGCTGTGATATTCTTCTTGCAGGCCGCCATAATGGCCATCTTTGAGAACCTGTCGATGACCAAAAAAACACTGTCATTTCCATGCTTAGTGGAAGGAAAGCCTAACATATAATCCATGGAGATGGATTCCCAAGGTTGACTAGGGGTAGGCAGCGGGGTATAGAGGCCTTGCTTCTTGATGGTCGGGTCGCAATGGTGCAGGCAGTGCATGATCTGATGTACTTCCCAACATCATGTCGAAGATTCGGCCAATAGAAATACTTCTGCAGCACTGCCACCATTTTCTCGACCCCGAAATGCCCAGTAGACCGACTGTAGTGTGCTTCCCAAATCATCTTGGCACGCTCACTTGAGGGAACACAAAGGTGTTCCAGGTGGCATAACAGGGCATATTGGAGGTGAAAATCTAGAACATGCTGACCCTCCAAGAGTGTCTGGAATGTATGGTCGAATTCTAGGTCGCTTTTGTAGAGAAGTGGCCGATCAGAAGTCTCGTGCCCACAAGAGATGAGCACGGTGATTAATGCCATGATCAGTGGTCAATAGAGGCAATATGCAACATTATTGGTGATGCCCTTCTTATACTTGATATTCAAATGGAACTGTTGCAGGTATGTGGACCACTTCTGATGGCGATCATTCTGTAATTTCCCTTGGGTTTGTATGAACTGCAGGGGTCGGTGGTCTGTGTCGATGACCGTTTCCTTCCCCAAAATGTAATGCTTCCATCGTTGGTAGGCCTGCACAATGGAATACATCTCTTTGTCATAAGTGGGATACTTCTGAACTGTGTCTGAAAGTCTCTCACTGTGATATGCCACTGGATGCCCATGTTGAGTAAGGACTGCCCCAATAGCATAGTTAGAGGCATCTATCTCGACCTCAAATGGTTGTTGCAAGTCTGGTAATGCGAGCACTGGTGCCGAGCATAGTTGATATTTCAACTCTGTGAATGCCTTCTGTTGAGATTCATACCAAAAGAATTTTTCTTTCACTCCTCCCCTGGTGACTTGATTCAAGGGCCAAGTGATATGAGAAAATCTCAACACAAACCTGCGGTAGAAATTGGCAAGACCTAGAAAGCTCCAGAGCTCTGTCTGAGTGGTCGGAGAGGGCCAATCCTAAATGACTTGGATCTTTATTGGATCCACATGTACCTTCCGAGATACTAAACCCGAGTCATACCAAAAGTGCATTTCTCCAAATTGGTACATAACTTGTGTTGCCACAGTGTTTGGAGAACCTATTGGATGTGGTGGAGGTGTCTTCCCAACTCTAGCTGAAGATCAGGATGTCATCCAAGTATACCACTACAAATGAGTTGGTTAATGG
>APFE030760760.1:0-26510 GCA_000404065.3 Pinus taeda | reverse complement strand
CTTCACCACCTCCTCCTCTGCCTCCACCACCTCCTCCTCTAACTCCACCTACTTCACCTCCACCACCACCACCACCTCCACCTCCTTCTCCACATCTCCTCTTACTCCACCCCCACCTCCCCATCCACCTAGACCTGTGACTCCTGAGAAAACCTTAAAAAAAAATCAAAATTAGATATCATTTCATTCTCTTTATTTATAATACTTATTGCTTCATTCTTTACAGTGATAATTTAGATATCAATATATAGATGATGATATAACAAATAATATGTATAACAATTTGCAATATAAATAGGTAATTATGAGAACAACAATTTAATTATTTTTTTTGTAAAAAATTGATATAAATAGTATCAAAAAATATTTAGAAAAATCACTCAACTCATATTTCTTAATTTCCAAAACTTTTTATAAATCAACAAAGTAATTATATAAAATCATAAAAATAAATAAAATAAAAACTCCGAAAATAAAAATTAAAATAAAATTCTTGAAACTCCAAGTAACATACAAACACAAAACACAAACAAACTTCATAAAATCTCCACTAAGTACGATGGAACATGAATAATAATGATATTGTAATCTCACATATGTGGTGTCAAATGTCAGGAAATAAGGTTAAGTTGGCTGAAACAAAGGATTACCGAAAGAACTCTTTGTATGCCTTCAATATCTTGGCTGCTACAATGTATGTCTAATGTATTGGTGTATTTCTAATATATTGGCTCACTAAGATGTATTTTGACACCTTCATTCAATTTCGACTATTATAACAAAACAAAAATTATGATTTTCAATATCAAAGTTGAAAGAGTTGTTAACATGAAAAATTAACACAATAGACAACATTTTCTCGTTATATTTAGGAAAAAATAAAAAAAAATTCTAACTATTTTAAATTTATTTTTATATTAAAAATTTAAAGAATATATAATTTCAGTGCCAAATTACCATTCAAATAAAAGGAATTGAATCTATTTTCATATTAAAATATAGTTTAACAAATGAGACATCAAAGCGTATCACCCACCCACCCAGTAAACTTTTCCAATCTGTCCTTTGACAAACTCCCAAAGAGATGAATGTTTTTATAAATTTCTATGAAGTTAAGGTCTTAATCTCAGGTTTTTGGATCATAAGTTTGTGGTTACAGGTATATATGATTGATGTCTTAATAACCATAATACAAAAATTCATAATACAAAAATTCAATCGACACGATTGGGCGGATATAGTAATTGAGCCTATATTGTAATTGAGGACTAATCTTGATGACTAAGCCGTCAGAGTTTGCAATGCGTGAACAAAAGCATAATATAACACGAAAAGAATCAATAAGTATTTCTCATAGTTGCAGAAAAAGAATTATAAACAAGTGTTCAACATTTCAAATGTGCAGGCAAAATTATCCATAAACGCTTCTATGCATAGTTGCATGGAAAAATTATAAGCCTAATTTAAAACAAGGCTCAAAGAAGATGTGTAGTTTCAAATGTATAAACATAATTATTCACAAACGATATCCATAGTTGTATGGTTTCAAATGTACAAACAAAATTATTCACAAACTCAAATGTACAAACAAAATTATTCACAAACTATATTCATAGTTGCAGAGAAAAATTATAAACCCTATTTTAAAACAAGGATAAAAAGAAGGCATGATTTCAAATGTGCAAACAAAATTATACATAAACAATATCTATAGGAAAAAGTTATAAACCCTACTTTAAAACAAGGCTGAAAAAGAAGCATGGTTTTAAATGTGCAAACAAAATTATCCTAAAGGATATCCATAGAAATAGTTATAAACCCTACTTTAAAACAAGGCTGGAAAAAAAGCATGGTTTTAAATGTGCAAACAAAATTATCGCTAAAAGATATCCATAGTTGCAGATTTTTTTTTATAAACAACACGTGAGAAGAAGGATTCTGCAAACAAAATTATCCTAAATTCGAAAAAGCATGGCTTCACATGTACAAACAAAGCTATCCATAAACGATATCCATAGTTGCAGAATTTTTTTATAACCAACACTTCAAAACAGAGATCGAAGAAGAGGAGGTGTGCACACAAAACTATCCATAAACGATATCCATAGTTGTAGAAATTTTTTATAATCAATACTTTAAAACAAAGATCAAATAAGTGGGAGCATGAGTCAAGAATGTTAAGATAATTTGAATGGATAGAAATTGCCTCTTTACCTCCAATGTGATTTAAGTAGAGTTATGAGGTGGTAGCTTGGTTGAGTGTGGATCGCACACACGACTTTCATATATTCAGCCCGCCGTTCTCTCAACAAGGATACAGAGCCGTTTTCCCAACAAAGATACAAGGAGCGCTGATCGAACACAGGACCCAACAAAGATACAGAACAGTGTGGATCTAACATAGGACCTTCTGGCGCTCTCCAAACAAAGGTACAGAGGAATGTGGATGGAACACACGACCTTCATATCTTCAGTACGCCCTCTCAAAACAAAATATAGAGACAACGACATTGTGGATTGAACACACGACCCTCTCTCAACAAAGATGCAGATACAGAGGCAACAACATTGTGGATATAACACAGAAACTTCATAGATTCAATCTGATTCAATCTGACTTATGGTTGAACATCCTCATATAATAAGTATTACCTATTGAAACAATTGGGCACTTCTTGAAAAAATTGAGACAGATTGCTATTTTGAAATCCGCCTTCAACAACTAGGAAACGTCTATGAATAAACTGCTCAGAATCATATTACTCTATCAGCTCTTAACTAAATATTAGTGTTGTTAAGGTTGAATTCAAGAAATAGTGATTACAACAGCCCAAAAAGGCAAAAGTTTATCCAAAAAGCAAAAATTTAACTATATTCAGAACGCAGAATATTATTTACATTCGTTAAATATCCACAAACAAAAAGAAAGGTAAAAGAAAGGTAACGTTAAATAAAAAAAGAAAACCAAAATAATTAACCTGTAAATTTGAAATAAGCGAAGTAAAAAACTTCTAATTTAATTTCTTGTGAAGTAAAAGATTGACAATTTTAAAGTTAGAAACACCGAATCGTTGATAGTGAAGGAAAAAATTAAAAACTAATTTTTAAAATAACATTTATTTGTTTTCAAAAATAAAAAATTGGTAGTTTTAAAGTAAAACATAAAATGCATAACTTATTTCTACCTAAATTGTAGCTTGAAATTGACATATAGTAATTTTGTTATAATAAATAATTTAGAACATACTCGAAGAACAATAAATTCAATTCAATTTATTTGACTTATAACCCTATAAATTCAATCAAATCCACTTACTTATAATCCTATAATCCTATAATCTTCTTGCCTAATTTGTGTATCATACTTATAAAATATGCACAAACACAAACATATACATAAAATATACTATAATGACAAACATTTGAAATTCTATCATAAAACAAAAATTTGAAATTAAGTATAAGAATATATTAATTAAAAATAGTTGTGATTTTCAAATACACACATTGAATACTGGTGGTTACAAAAAAGAATACATTGTCATTCATGATGTCATGTTCATTTACCAAAATAAGTGAACCCTTATTAAATTTAACATAGATAAGTTATGCAAGCATTAAATTCATTGAAGTGTAATTCTTGCATTGGATACTATGCATGCTTAAAATCATCATAGAAGTTATTTGTATAAAGTTATTCTAATACATTTTTTTTTTGTGTTCACAAATTTATAGAGATACAAACACAAACAAGCAAACCAATAGGTTACATAAAATAAAAACACAAATAATTAATATTGTACCATCATAAGACATTGATTTGTAACTAATTATCAATATATATCGGCTAAAAATACTTATAAAATAATTTGATTCTCGAAGATGCATTGAATAATGATACTTACAAGAAAATCCATAGCCATTCATGATGTTATGGTAATTTGCGAAAATAAATGGAATTTTGTCAAACTAAATGCTAATTTGAACATATATAGTTTAATACACATTCAATTTATTTGGAACTGTAATTCTTGCATATTATATTTAATGTGTGTAAAAGCATCATAAAGGTGATTTGTATCAAGTCAATAGACAATTTGGGAAATGACCTTCCTTTCTTGTTTCCTAAAATTATACACAAACAACAACATAAATAAACACAGAAATACATTACATAAAATAAAAACACAAACATTTAAAATTCATCATAAAACATCAACCTGTAACTAATTATAAAAATCATATTAATTAAATTAAACAACAATTTAAAGATTAATAAGTTAATATACAAATTATGCTCATTATAAAAGTATTTGTTGTATATGATATTACACATGTGTAAAAATATTATACACAAACAAACAACCACATGGAAACATAAGCGCAACAAATAAATACATAGCCTAAAATAAAACCACATACATTTAAAATTCTATCATCATAAAACATCAAATTTTAAATTTTATGTTTATTTTGTTTGTATTTATCATAAATATGAGGGCCACTTGATATCTTTTTAATTTTACATTGAATGATTTTGGTTACAAAAAAATCCATGGTCATAGCCACATGTGATGTTGTGATTATTTGTATTGTTGAAAAATATATATTGATTAAAGGCCATCATGAAAACTTGTGATTTTGAAACATACAAAAATATGTGATGATGGTTGTAAGGAAAACAAACAACCATTGTTAGTTGTGTTATTGTCATGGGAATTGTATCTTACAATTTATTGACTAAAAATATTTGTGAAATTTTTATATTATACTAAACAGATTTAACAAGTTATAAACTCCACCCATTCTGTACCATAAAAAATTAATCAACTAATACACTAATTAAGATCTTACAATTATTGAATTAAATAAGAAAATTGATTAAAATGTAGAAAAATAATACAATGTCATTCATGATGTCATGTTCATTTACCAAAATAAGTGAACTCTTATTAAATTTAACATAGATAAGTTATGAAAGCATTCAATTCATTTGAAGTGTAATTCTTGCATTGGATACTATGCACGCCTAAAATCATCATATAAGTTATTTGTATAAAGTTTTTCTAATATTTTTTTTTTTGTTCACGAATTTATAGAGATACAAACACAAACAAGCAAACCAATACGTTACATAAAATAAAAACACAAATATTTAAAATTGTACCATCATAAAACATGGGGTTGTAACTAATTATCAATATATATTGATTAAATATACTCAAAATTGTTCTCCCAACAAGTAACTCAACCTCCAGAAAAGTCTACCCATGAAAATTAGGTTTTAAAGGAGAAAAATATTAATCCCAACTACAACATGAGGAGAGATAGCGGTTTAGAGAAGGGAAGAGAGTAAAAGTAGAATCTGCCAATGTTATTGACTATTGTCATGGAACTGTTAATGAAGTGAAACAATTAGAAAACAATTACTAGTTGATCAACAATTGTGAGGACACATATCAATGGCTGACAAGGTACAATATTTGAAATAATATAATGCCCATGAAATTATATTTGTATGAAAATGGTCTATATTTGATCAACATCTTCAGGTGCTTGCACCAGCTACTTATCAAACAAAATTCCATATGCCTTCCACACCAACTCCTACAATAGCACAATCATCTCGATCATATTTTTGACAACATAAATTTAGTTTCTATGAGACAAGCTTTTAGGATGTTGTCTCCGTTCTAAACAACAACATCACACTCAGGAAATTGAATTTGAATGTTCCAATCGAATACCGAGGGAATGAAAAAGAAGAGGAATTAACATTTTAAATATTGTAGATGTAATTCAAGAGGTTCTCATTGACCATGAAACTAGATCTCCTAATTAGCCAACCACCCTTCTAGACAAACTTGTATTTCATTATAAGAATTTGCATTCTTTAATTTATGGTGTATCAAATTTTGTACAAATTTTGTAAGTCTCTGAATCTTCCCTTCCTTGTCACAGAGAAGGACTGAAGGGTAGGGGAGATGTTGGAGGGGCTAGTCAACTTAGTTGACTATCCCAAACAATTATAGAATTGATATTATAAAGTCGATCAACTCTCTAGTCGAGTCAACAGTCTACGTTAGATAGGCTAAATTGGTTTTGAGACTTAAATTGTTGTGACTATCTCGACATAAGATAATGATGTTGTGGTCCTTAGTCCATCCATTGGGATGGAAAGAACCAAAAGGATGATATTCCTATGGAAGACACGAATGGTTCAACAAGAGTGGAGAAGCCCAAACACAACCCCTTATCCTTGCAAAGACCTTCTAGTGGCAGATCCATCTTGAGGCATAAAATTCCTACGACAGAATAACATGGAACAAATCAAGAATTAGGAATAAAAATGTATAAGTAAAGAGTCTTAACATACATAGGCCTGATCCCTGGATGTGGATGGTAGATAAGCATTTAAGTCAGGCATGCCACAGGACATGCAGGTGGTAGAACCACATGGTAACTTGCTCTTTAGCTTGTGGGGATTTAATTCAGAACACTGTCCCTTGGCCAGTGCCATCATCACACTAGGAGGATCGAGACATCCCCTTCAATAATAGATCCATGGACCCATACCCTCATCAATTTCCCCTTCGACCTCTGAGCTGCACTTGCCACCCTGTAGCTGTAGAGCCTAGCCTTTGCACTGCTACGGGTAGATGTTGGAGACTCATCTACTGCATTGACTTGGGCAATGGTCTGCACTTCTCTTATTCCCTCCATTGTGCCCTGTAAATTGAGGTCTGGCCCCTGTCTCTGGCCCGAACTTGACTTCACCTATTCAACTCAGTTTTCCTTCTGCTTCTCTTACACCCTTCGCTGCTCCTCTGGCTCATTCCTCGTTGCAGCTTCAAACCCAGAGAATCATGTGGCAACACCATCGTATGCGAAATAGGTAAGGTGGCAGTCGCCATAATGCCATTCAGCCCCATATTCGCCTCCATCTACTTCTACTTCCCCTTCAGCCTCCCAACCCCCCAACCCTTCCTCTTCCCACTTCTACGGGAGATATCAGGATACTCGTAGTAGCCGAGTTTGAGTTAGCTCCCGTGAGGCTCAGCGTGCCGGTGGAACCACCCAGCACATAGATTTCTCTGCTACATCCTAGTAGGCTCAATTCAGGTTTCTCTGCTCCATGGACCGGTCGGTAATCATCGTCACAGTCACGGTGGACTTCCAGGAAGTCCCTGGCTCATGTGTTGTTCTAGAACACAACCAAGAGATGCACCAAGCCTCTCCTTTGATTGTCAATATCTAGGGGGAGCTAAGCTCCAGCCGCCCACCAATAGAAATGGACAATCCGTCCAACAGCAAACAGAAGACTCCAGGAGGCAACACCACCTACAAAGACAAAGGGATATAAGTGGATGACTAGGAGCCTTAGGACAATGCAGGTGGCATACATGCAACGGAAACTGACTCTAAAGATTATGGTTGGTGTCTGATCGTGGAAGAAAATCCACCATCGTAAGACACCTTGTAGCTGAATGCTACAGGTCATGTGTCTTGTTAGGGATCTGAGTTTTGTTTTTGTAGATTTATAATGGTTAATACTCACTAGTGTTTTTGAATTCTAGAGTGGTCAATTTTGGTAGAACTTTTGAATTTTACAGTCTTTTTGATAGTAAATTTTGAGTTTTGTAACGGTTTCCCCTATGTGGGTAGAATGAATCGAATTTTATCTCGTTCTCGGACTGGTTTCCCCATCTGGGGCAGTGTGGTCTTCAAATATTTTTGTTTAAAGTGGTCATATGGTTGACCTGGTCCCGTAGCGGCTCATGCCTCATTGTACACTATGTTTTTATTAATAGATTAGTTTTACTTAGAAAAAAAACATACATAGGCCCGATGGCTCTACTGGGTTCATGGGGGGTAGGATCTCCTAAGGGACATCATTGGAATTTCCCACTTTCTTCATCCAGGGGAAAGAATTAGGATAGTATACTTCACCATTGGCCATTATTGGATGATGGGATAAGTAATTTGAGAAATTCCACAGTTGCAAGTGAGTTTTAATTAATCATTATTATTTTTTTTATTAAATGTTTTATTAATAAATCACATCTATGGAAGAGAATAACAAATTTATGGCTATATTGAATGATATTAAGTTGATATATGTGTGTTATTTCTTTAATTTTAGATTTATACTTTAGTTTTAATTTTAATGAAAGGATTTAAGAAAATTTAATAGTCTTGTTAAATTTTATTTAGTTTTTGTTTTAACATTTAGAATCTGTTATATTTAGATTTTCAATTTAAGATCTCGATAAATATTAGGTGAAACCCATTTTAATCCTTCTTAGTGCATATAATAAAGTGATAAATTTTATTTTGTTTTTTCCTCATTTTATTGTAAATCATTTTACAAAATTTTAACACTATAATTATTTTCCTCCATATATTATTATTAATATATGTTTTCTAATGTTTTTGTAGGGAGATGGAGACTAGAGAATGAAGATGATTCATATTGAAATTTATTTATATATTTGTAATTTATATTATAGTTTGTAAAAGCTCAAACAACATATTAATAAAATTTGTATTTATTTTGAGGGAAGGGCTTTCCTCTCTCTCTACGCCGTCAAGATAACTATGGTCATGACTATCTGTGAGGAATTTATGTTGTGATTATGGTTATTGTGGGTATTTCCTTTTTATTATGTCTTTTTATTTTTCTCTTCTTCAAATAAATTTATATATTCAATACTTTTTTCAAATAAACTGATATTAATAATGAATGAACAACCCCAGTTTAAAAAAAATCAATAAATAATTTATTAGTTAATTAATTTTTTAAGCTTTAGAAAGAGTGGAATTTGTAACTTGTTATAATATCACAAAAAGTTATGGATTTGGATTTTCTTTGTAAGCATCATCACCATTTTTGTATGTCTGAAATAATGTGTTTTCATGATTGCTTTTAATCAATATATACTTTTCAACTATACAAATAATCACAACATCACAAGTGACCATGACAATTTTTTCTTTTGTAAGCACAATCATTTAATGCACATTTAAAAATATATCAAAAGCCCTTCTTGATGATGACAAAATACAAACAAAATAAACATAGAATTTAAAAATTAATTTACAAATTAATTTTTTATGGTCATAAAATTTTAAATGTATGTGGTTTTAGTTTATGTTATGCATTTTTTTATTGTTCTCTTCTTTGCCTCTGTTTGTTTGTTTATGTTTGTATGTGTATAATATTTTTACACATATGTAATATCATATACAATAATTACTTTTCCAAAGTGTAGAATTTGTATATTAATGTATTAATATTTAAATTGTAATTTAATTTAATAAAATCTAATATTTCTGCAAATGACCACAACATCATGAATGAATTTGAATTTCTGTAAGCACCACTATTCAATTAACATTGTATTTTAATTAATCATTTTTTATAATTAGTTGCATGTTGATTCTTTATGAAGATGGAATTCTAAATGTTTGTGTTTTTATTTTATGTAATGTATGTGTTTGTTTGTTTATGCTCTTGTTTGTGTATAAACTTTAGAACACGAGAAAAGATTTCATTAGAATATGCCATATGGATGGTCATTTCCCAAATTGTTAGAATATGTTTTATCGATGGTGATTGCCCAGATTGTCTATTGACTTGATACAAGTCACAGTTGTGATGATTTTTCAAAGAAAAAATATAATATCCAAGAACTACACTTCCAATTAATTGAATGTGTATTAAACTATATATGTTAAAATTAGGATTTAGTTTAACAAAATTTCATTTATTTTTGCAAATGATCATGGATTTTTTTTTGTAAGTATCATTATTTAATGCATATTTGAGAATCAAATTATTTTATAAGTATTTATAATTAGTTACAAATGGGTGTTTCATGATGATAGGATTTTAAATGTTTGTGTTTTTATTTTATGTTATGTATTTACTTGGTTGTCTTTGCTCTTGTTTGTGTTTTTGTGTCTATGAATTCCAAAACATGCAAAAAACATTCATTATAATATACCATATGGAAGGTCGCTAAACAAATTGTCAATAAACTTGATACAAATAACTTCTACGATGATTTCAAGAATACATAGTATCCAATACAAGAGATACACTTCAAATGAATTGAATGCTTGCATTAACATATCCATGTTCAATTTAATAAAATTTCACGTATTTTGATAATTGACCATGACACCATGAATGACAAAGTTTTTTTTTCTTTGTCACCACCACTATATTATTCAATGTGTATATGAAAATCATATTCTTTTATAATTATTTTTAATTAATATATTTTTTTGCTCACGAAAAATCTTACTTGTTGTAGATGTTGGCAATGCATTCAATCATGGCAATCAAAAATGGTGATCAGAGAGACCAAAAATACAACTTCAAAATAGTGGTAAACATGTCACCCTTTGCTCAATTTCTTCTTTTTAACCTTACGCTATTATCCCTTGTAAGGAATGGTTGTTAAAAGTGTTAGCTGGGTCCCTTCATTCATTCTTGGATCTTCCTTAACTGAATCGGAAATTTCATATACATGATGACATTTTAAGCCCCCTGTCTCCATTGCTACAGGGATCATCTCCTACCTCTGTTTGTGTGCTCAAGTTCCTAAAACTTCATGATTAACGCTCCCTTTTTCTATGTTTCCTTGTGGATTTTAGGCTTCTTAATTGTTAGGAGGACCCATTTCTTCATCATCCTCTTATTCGTTAGGTAAGTGTTGTGGAAATATCGATCCCTTGTGTTATTTTCCTATTTTTTTCTTCCTTTTAGGTGCTTTCTTGGCATCATGACATGAATTTTGTAGATGTCTCATTTTTCAGCATATTCGGCATCTAAATGTTGTGTTCTAAAATCTAGGAACTGTGTCGAGTAATGATTATTATGTGTTAAGATAATATGATCAGACAATCATTAGTTGATGTCTACCTCCACACATTTTTGCGATTGTGTATATTTTTTGTTCAAATATTTGTGTATGTTTCTTTATGTATCACCCTAATATTTTCCCAATGGCTTCTAGTACTTTATGGAGCTAGAAATATAAGGTACATTATGCAATCTAACCGAAACAGACATTCTAGATACTACCATTGTACTAGCATCGAAATATGGGAACCAATGGGTGAAAAAAAGTGTGGCAGAGCCCCAGAACCATGGAACCTTTTGCAATATATATTCACAATCCTCTCACGATGAAAATTTTACTATGAAAAATACCCTGGAGTAAAGTTGAATCTCACAATATATTGTCCAATTTGTGAATATATAATGGAAGAGATCCATTGGTTTTGGCCAAAAGTTGTTGAATCTGCATAATAGTGCTTGAGATTCATATTTTTTTCATATATTATTGTGTTTTGCATGGATTCATAGGCTACCATAGTTCCCAGATCTGGATCCCACACTTAACGGTCATGAATATATTCAGTTGAATCAAGGATAAGTGTGAAGTTACAAAGAGTGAGAGGGATTATCGCGGTAGTATTGAATTCATAAGCAATGGCAAAATGACCAAACACACCCACTATGATGGACAAAAATTTTGATTCGGAAAAATATGAAGTAGACTCTCCATATCTAACGCTACTCCTTAATTTCGACAACCTATTGTGCTCGGGGGATTGAGAATTTCCAGATCCGAGATCTTTAACAATAGATCTATGAAATGAAGCATTCAAGGTGGAATATTCACTTCTATAGCTAGATTTTTCCCTTCCAATCTGACCATTATTTCTCTTCTAACTAAGAGAAGGCATGGATAAGATCTATGCTCTAGAGTCGCCTTAATCCTTCACAGATCCATTCCCAACTTATGAGCGTGATGCCCTTTGCTTCCTTCTATGCCATCGTGTATGTCAGGGGTGAGCAAATACTCTGTGTCCATGATCTGGTAAATGATATTCTCGATAGCCCAGATTGTTTGTCTTCAACCCTGCACAGGAGACCAAAACCAGTATTCAAACCATTAAAAAGCTCCATTATCAGACCCATGTGTAGTGAGATCATTCCCTAGAAATGACGCAGAAGATTGATCCAATGTCTGAAGGAACTCGACTGCATAAGGAAAGCGGAAAGACTGAGAAACCCTAGCCATCACCCCGATCTCGTCCTCTTGACATAGTTACCCTATCAACCTTTAGTTTGATTTCTTAATTAATATATTCTTATCTTACATTATAATCATTTATTTATTCAATTTAATAAATGTGAGATCATAATTAGTATATTAGTTAATTAATTTTTTATGGTACAAAATGGGTGGAGTTTATAACTTGTTAAATTTATTTAGTATAAAATCAAAATTTCACAAATATTTTTAGTCAATAAATTGTATAGATATAAATGACCATGACAATAACACAAGTAACAATGTCTGTGGCTTTTCCCTATAATAATTATCACCAATTTTTGTATGATTGAAAATCACAAGTTTTCATGATTTCTTTTAATCAATATATATTTTTCAACAATACAACTAATCACAACATCAAAGGTGACTATGACCATGGATTCTTTTGTTACCCAAGTCATTCAATGTAAAATTAAAAAGATAGCAAATGGCCCTCATCTTTATGATAAATACAAAGAAAATAAACATAAAATTTACAAATTGATGTTTTATGATGATAGGATTTTAAGTGTATGTGGTTTTACTTTGAGCTATGTATTTATTTGTTGTGCTATGTTTGTGTGTGGTTGTTTGTTGTGTATAATATTTTTACACATATGTAATGTCATAAAATACTTTTATAATGAGCATAATTTGTATATTAACTTATTAATCTTTAAATTGTTGTTTAATTTAATTGATATGATTTTTATAATTAGTTACAGGTTATGTTTTATGATGATTTTTTAAATGTTTGTGTTTTCATTTTATGTAATGTATTCCTTTATTTATTTATGATGTTGTTTGTGTATAATTTTAGCACACAAGAAAGGAAGGTCATTGCCCAAATTGTCTATTGACATAATACAAATCACCCTTATGATGATTTTACACACATAAAATATAATATGAAAGAATTACAGTTCCAATTAATTAAATGTGTATTAAACTATATATGTTCAAATTACGATTTAGTTTAAAGAAATTCCATTTATTTTTACAAATGGCCATAACATCATGAATGGCTATGGATTTTTTTGTAAGTATCATTATTCAATACATCTTTGAGAATCAAATTATTTTATAAATATGTTTAATCAATATCTATTGATAAGTAGTTACAAATCCATGTTTTATGATGGTACAATTTTAAATATTTGTGTTTTTATTTTATGTAACGTATTGGTTTGTTTGTTTCTGTTTGTATCTCTATAAATTTGTGAACATAGAAAAAAATATTAGAATAACATTATACAAATAACTTATATGATTATTTTAGGCATGCATAGTATCCAATGCAAGAATTACACTTCAAATGAATTGATTGCTTTCATAACTTATCTATCTTAAATTTAATAAGAGTTCACTTATTTTTGTAAATGAACATGACATCATGAATGACAATGTATTATTTTTTGTAACCACCACTCTTCAATGTGCGTATTTGAAAATCACAATTATTAATTAATATATTCTTATAATTAATTACGATTTTATGTTTTATGATATAATTTCAAATGTTTGTGATTGTAGTTTTTTTTGTGTATGTGTTTTTGTTTTGCATATTTTATAAGTATTTTTAATCAATATATATTTAGAATTAGTGACAAATCCATGTTTTATGATGGAATGGAATGTGTTGGAATATTCATGGTAATATTGAAATATCAATGTTAAGATTTCTGAACCCATGGAATATGTTGGAATATTCATTAAATAGTGGTGGTTACAAAAAGGAATACATTGTCATTGAGGATGTCATGGTCATTTACCAAAATAAGTGAACTTTTATTAAAGTTAAGATAGATAACTTATGCAAGAACTCAATTCATTTGAAGTTTAATTCTTGCATTGGATACCATGCATGCTTAAAATCATCATAGAAGTTATTTGTATAAAGTTATACTAATAGTTTTCTTTTGTGTTGACGAATTTATAGAGATACAACACAAACAATCAAATGATTACTTAAAGTAAAAACACAAATATTTAAAATTCTACCATCATAAAACATGGATTTGTAACTAATTATCAATATATATTGATTAAAAATACTTATAAAATAATTTGATTCTCAAAGATGGATTGAATAATGATATTTACAAAAAAACCTATATCCATTCATGATGTTATGGTCATTTGCAAAAATAAATCAAATTTATCATTGTATGATCTAATGGGTGAAATACGAGTAATCGTCAAGATCATTACCATATGTTGACTCACAAAAAGTGCTTTTTGGTTCAATATCATAATTAAAATCATTACCATATGTTGCCTCACGAAAAGTTATTTTTGGGTCAATATCGATAATCAAAATATCATCTCAATGATACACAATATCTATTGTATTCCTTTCTTATGGGATTTAATTTGGAGTTACACTTCATTCAAATTTATCACTATGTTATGACACTTTAAGTGCATATATAATATAGCTTTAATGGTATAGTTAATGTGTTAGATATTAAAATTGATGTGTATTGTAAAATTTCAAGAATTACAATGTCACGTTGATGAAGCGTATTGGGGTCATAGTTTCTAGAATTCATCATGTTTTAAAGAGCATAGTGCACTATGGTTTAATTAATTTTAAAGTTAGTCACTTAAGAATTATCAAGTGGCTAATGTCATTGTTTATTAATGGTAATAGTTAGAGGTTGCATCATGGAAGGGTTTTTAATTATCTAAGAGTATGAGTGATCACAGTATATTAGAGGTTATGGGTCATATTAGTGTTTTGACATTCATAATGGTTTTCGGTTAAGGGGCACATATTGTATAAGATATTTTGGTTAGAGCGGGAAAATGTTACATTAAATAAGGGTTACATTTAATTTTTTACTTTGCTTTCTTTAAAATATAAAGGTAAATTATTTTGGGCCGTATTTTTTTAATTTAAGGGGTGGTTTATTTTTAGTGAATGTAATTTATATTTTGTTTTTTAATTGGTAGTGGCGGTGGTGGTTGTGGTAGATGAAGAGGAGGAGGATGTCGTGGTGATTGTGATGGTGGAGGTGGAGGAGGAGGAGGAAGGGGTGCAGGCTGTTGAGCAGGAGGTGGAGATGTTGGTGAAGGTGGAGGTGGAGGAGGAGGTGGTGGTGGTAGAGGAAGAGGAAGAGGAGGAGAAGGAAGACGAGGAGGTGGTGTTGTTGGTGGAGGTTAAGGTGGTGGATGAGAGGGTGGAGGTGGTGGTGGTGGAGGAGGAGTTAGAGGTGGAGGATGAGGAGTAGGACGAGGCAGAGGTTGAGGTCATGGAGGAGGCGCACATGGAGGAGGAGGAGAAGGAGGAGGATGAGGGGGTGGTCTTGGAGGATAAGGTAGACATGGACATGAAGGAGGAGGAGAAGTAGGAAGTGGAGGAGGAGGAGGTGGTGGTGGAGGTCGAGAAGTAGGAAGAGGAGGTGGAGGTGGATGTGGGGGTCGAGGTGGAGGTGGTGGTGGAGTAGGAGGTGGCGGAGGTATAGGTGGATGTGGAGTAGGAGGTGGTCGGGGTATTGGTGGATGTGGAGGAGGAGGAGGAGGAGGAGGAGGATGAGAAGGGCGTGGAGGAGGAGGAGGTGGAGGTGAAAGTGGTGGTGGAGGAAGAGTGGAGGAGTAGGTGAAGGTCAAGTTGGAGTTTGAGGTTGAGAAGGGGTTGAAGGTTTACATGGAGGTTTAGGTGGAAGAGGAGGAGGAGGAGGAAGAGGAGGAGGAGGAGATGGTGGTGGAGGAGGTGGAGGTGGAGGAGTAGAAGGAGGAGGAGGAGGAGTAGGGGGTGGAGGAGGTGGAGGTGGAGTTGTAGGTGGTGGTTAATAAGGAGTTAGAGAATGGGGACGAGGAGGAGGGAGAGGCAGAGTGAAGGTGGAGGAGGAGGTGGTGGTGGTGGTGGAGGTGGTGGTAGATGAGCAGGTGGAGGAGGAAGGGCAGTAGGAGGAGGTAGAGGCAGAGGTCATGTAGGAGGCAGAGGCAGAGGAGGTGGAGGAGGAGGTGGAAGGAGAGGAGGAGGTAGAGGGGTGGTAGAGGTCGAGGTGGTGGAGGAGGTAGAGGTGGAGGTGTTGGAAGAGGTGGACGTGGAGGTGGGAGAAGAGGAGGTGGAGGAGGAGGAGGAGGAGGTGGTGGTGGTGGAGAAAGAGGAGGAGGAGGATGTGATGGTTGAGGAGGTGCTGGAAGACAAGGAGGAGGAGGAGGATGAGGTGGAGGTGGAGGATTAGATGGTGGAGGTGGAGGTGTAGGTGGAGATATGCATGTTAATTTAAGATTCATGTATTAAATTAAAGTATTAGATTTTCACTGTCTTCTCCACTGTTGGAAATGAAAGATACAGTCTCATGAATCTTGAACATATATCTTCACATACATAAAATCCTACTATTAAATGATAAGTAATTCATTTAGGAATATTTCCTCCATTCACAAATATAGTGATTCAAGTACATCAAATTTCTTTTACGTTTAGGTATGATATATTCGACAAGAATTTGAAGCATTTATGAAGATAAGAACTTTGTGTTTATTTTGTTTAAAACTTTTGTTAGTCCCTTAAACACTTATAGTTCTAGTTATGTTCTTCAATGAAACATTTGTTTGGGAATGACCAGTTCATCTAATTAACATTGATTTCAGAAGTGTTGGTTAAAGTTAACGTTGCTTCTTGAATAAGGGGCCTTATGTTCTTGTTTTCTTATCTTTACATGAGAAACATAGGATATTAGGAATCATATATGGATTTTTTTATTCTTAGCGATTCCAAATTTTTTGTGTAGTTATTATTAATTTTTTATATATCTAATGGTTTAAGGAAAAAAAAAGTCCAGTTCACTTTTTGGCATGACCTGAGCTTCTTTCCTTTTTAGAGAATCCATAATTTATCTTGTATTTTGTTTCAAAATATTTATTAGGAAAGGGGAATATGTTATACTTTTCTATTTGTATGGAATAATGACCTATGATATAGGTTCCTATGTGTTCATTTTAGGGGACCGATTTTCATGGGAACAACATTACTTTAATGAAATTATAATTTTGAGGAAAAGGCTAAAGGAGAAACACATATAATTAGTGGAGGAGGAGAGATTGATTAGTGTATTATCATTTTTGAAGTTGAAATCCTTTTATGATAATTATTTTGTAACATGTTATGCTAAGTAATGAACATTTTTCTTTTTGGGTTATATTTTTGAACTCGAAAATTGTGGCTTTACAATAAGTTTGTGTTAATTAATTTTTTTATCATATAAGATATTAAATTTCATTAAATATTTTGTCTTTTACTCAATCTCATTGTGCATTTTGTGTAATTTCAAAAAATTGTGTATTGATCAACAATTATTAGAGTTTTGATTGAAGAAGAAAACGCAATAGTTATTATAATAGTTACACACCAAGGAGTTGAAAAAACTTATAGATGGTGATGAATCACCAAATTCTAATGATGTTGGTTTATTTGAAGCGAAGTAATTGGATAATTATTTTTCTATTAGAGAATCAATGCATAAGAACGAAAAATAACTTGATGTAAATATTAAATGAGGGATTCACTAATAATTTACAAGATTTTATAATTATGTGAATGATTCACTAATATTTTACAATTCATTGAATGATGCACCAATATTTTACAATATTTGATATTTTAGTAAAATATTCCAAAAAAATTAATATATACTTATTGTAGTGTAGTAGACAATGACCATTGGTTACTAGTAGAAAGAAAAACAAGAAATCACATGAAGATAAAGAACATAGGAATAGAAGAAGTGAAATGATACAGTAGAGAAGCAACAAAGTGTTACTTTATATTATATTCTCTTGAGAAGACAATCACAAAAGATACAATGATGCATACATTTCCATATATATATATATATGATGATGATGGTGGTGGTGGTGGTTAATGTCCACTGAGACCAAACATTGGTCTATCAGACCTAAAGAAACAAATTATTTATTCTGATTTAAGATTTTATTCCTATGCTCAAAAAGCTTGGAGAGAAGCCTCCCGAGCTCACTATAATTTTAACATTGTAAGAGGCTAGGAAGGTCAGTATTGTAACAAAGATTATGATACTAAGAACTAATGTGGTTGTACGCAGGGCACTCTAAGAGGAAGTGGTTTTCATCCTCGATTATCCTATTCTCACATATATGGCAAATCCTTTCCATCCATGGTGTTTTAGTAGCTACCCAACAACCCGTTTCACTATGGAGCTCATGAGAGTTCATTCTAATCTTTTCTATATTAATTTTCTTCTTTGAGATAGTTAAAATAGAGGGATACTTTTGATCTTCTAGGGTGGGGTTGACGACCTTCTTATAATAACTTAATTTTCTTTTAGCCGCTAAATCTTTCTCACACCACATGTTTTTTTGAACTTAGAAGTAATAATATCTTTAATGTTATTAATGTTTTGCAATGCATCATTCTCGTTGATATCCCAATAGTTTAACCAGGCCCTTGTGTCTTTATGCCACCTGCGATTGAGCCTTAGGTGGTTTTGGCTGGAATTTAAAGCTAGCTTAGTAATTCTATGATCATCTATGTTATTGATTTTATGCTTATACAATAGAAACCTAATCATAGTTAGGCTCTCAATAGGGGAAAGACCTGCTTCTATAAGGATAATAGGATAGGGTGTATTAATTTTAATTTTCAGGTTATAAGTTATAAAACGCTTCTGGATTTTCTCAATCTTTCTCCATGATTCTTTGGAGATGCTACAACCCCAAACCTCACAGCAATATAAGATAACAGGAGTGACTAAATTTTCAAAGAGGAACTTATTTCTATCCCACATTACGAGGTTTGTTGTTTTACAATTATTTTCAAGACCAAAATAAGCTTTCCACCCTCCATTAATCCTTTTCCCAATGCTATGGTTCCAGTTAAGCTTGTGATGAATATCGATTCCTAGGTACTTGTAAGAATGCACTTCCTCCAAGTTATTATTATCATACATAAAATTAGCGTAAGTGTCCTTCTTTGATTTGATAATTATAACTTTTGTTTTGTTAGTGTTAACAGTCATACCCACGGTCGAGCAGAAATCCTTAAGAAGCCTGAGTTGCTTATCAAGATCAGATGGGAACCTTGTGAAAAGAACAATATCATCAGCATAAAGAAGAAGGATGATGACTATCCGAGCTAAGATTGTGCCATCACATCCTGCTTCCTCTGAATAGCTTTCAAGCTTATCGATGTAAATGCCAAATAGTGTAGGGGGGAGGAGGAACCTTGTTTAACTCTGATGTTACACTTAATATCTTTTGACCACCCCTCATTGCTCTTTAGCTTGTCAATTACATTATCATATAACCTTATAGCGCTAGCTCTCAACTCGAGAGTAACCTTTAGCTCTTCTAATCTATTCCAAAGGTTGTATCTAGGAACCGTATCAAAAGCCTTTCTAAAGTCCACAAAGAAACAAAATAAATTGGATTTATCATTATGGAATTCCCTCATAATGATTCTAAGCGTAATGAGGTGGTATTTTGTTGAGTGATGCCTTTTGAAACCTTCTTGGCCTGTAGCCTGCTTACCTTCACTTTCAAGTCATATGCTTAACTTCTTTTCCAAAATACTACTATATAACTTGGATAAGGGAGGGCTGGTCATAATTGTCTAATAATTAGAGGGGATTTTTTTATCCCCACTTTTAAAAATAAGGATAATGAGGCTCTCAGTCCAAGGGTTCGGGAACCCTTTCTTGACTACTTGATGAAAAAGCTTGTGGATGTGGGGGACGAGGACAGGACCTCCAATTTTTAAGATTTTTTCCTTGTAACCTTTAATGTCCTTAGCTTTCCCATTAGCGATGTGATTAACCCCAAACTTAATGTCTTCTAAAGATAAAAATACTATCGTTGTGAGGAGGGTTTTAAATTATCCACGATATTTGGAGATTCATAAAGCTTTTTAAGATAGGAATTCCAATTGTGAAGAGCAAATTTATTATTATATTTAGTCTTCCTAGTCAAAATCTGCCTCCAAAATTTCTTAGGAGCTACCTTAGCGAGGTGTAAGAGATTCTTCTGTCTTTGACGAATACGCTACCTCTTTTTCCTTTTAGTTAGGGCTTTGTATATTTTTATCTTGACCATTTTAAGAGATTCATCAACAGCTTCCTTAATTACTCTCCTCACACTTTTACAATCTTTGTCATACCATCGATTGGTTTTGCTATTTCTTTTATTATTTGAAACTTCAATTGAGAAATTGTTAATAGAATATGAGAGGGTTGTAGTAAAATTATGATCGAGGTCCTTTATATTGTATATACTAGATAAAGGAAGAAAATTAGTTTTTAATTCATTTAGAAAGATATAATTTTATTTCTATCAAATATTAAGTTCTTTTGGCTATAAGTATTGTTTTCTATGGGAACTGTATGTATGAAAACATTAAGAGTTATAAGTAAAGGACTATGATCAAAGTTAGGTTTATGGTCATTTAAGATGTCAAAATTTATTATGTCATTGTATAATGGGAGATCAGAAATAACGTAGTCTACCACGCTGCTACCAAGTCCATTGATGTTGGTCATCTTACTGGAATTGGGTCACTTCTTTAGACTGTTACAAATTATGAGATCCTAAGCACTACAGAGCTTGACTAGCTTCGACCCAAACAAATTTTTCCCGAGGTCTTTGGAGCTCCTTTTGTACCTACTAGCCAGAGTAGCGTCTTCATCTAACCAAAGAGGATTAGGGTTGGAATGATTGCTTACAATAATAAATTGGTTGTTTGAAGTTCACGCCTTAAATTCACCTATTAAAAGGATATTACCGTCATTCCTTAGGCTAGAAATATCCTTTTCTAAACCATTGTAAGGGTTATTTTTATCTAGATTCTTCTTCTTATAGAAGTTAGAATTGATGGGGGGAAAATGACGTATTGCTATGTAGGAATTTCTATTATTAATGTCATTGATCTCTATCCAACTATATTGGTTGTGAGGGTCATTTTTATAAATTCTAGCATGGGGGGAGATGTTCTTCTTAATGTAACATGTTATAGATCTAACCCAGAAACATATGAAAATATAAATAAACCCAAGAATAACAAGATTTAAATAGATAGAAATGATTCACTTTATTGATCACACCTTAAAGGTAGGGTAACACCATACATTCACTCCTTAAGGAAGGAGAACACTCCACAAGCCATATGCCTGTTCATACAATCATCCTTGACTCCTTCACATGGAGTCTCTAGCCTCTATATAGACCTCATACATACAGTACCATGGATCATTACCATGGTTCCCTCATACCATCGATTAATACCATGGGCCCATTACATTATTACTAACTACTTGTGGTCCCTTACATGATATGGGTTAACCACCTTATTTATTACTATGGCCCATCCCATTATTACATTATTACCTCGGGTACCTCCCTTGGTACCCCATATTATCCCCCCTAGGTATATAAAATTCCACCTCCCTAAGCATGTTTCATCCCTGAAACATGGGAAGAACACAAATAATAAGATCTACTCAAAAGAGTAGTCCACTGGTACCATGCACGTGCATCTAGCCATCCAAGAGAAAGGTGAACCCTTAGTCTTAGTGGTGCCTCGCTCGCTTGAGATGGAAGTTGACTGTGGTAGCTCTTCTGTGTAGATTTGTAGTGGGTGGATCTTCTCTCCTCTCTATCTGTCCTACGGGGGTTGTTGTCCGTGTGGCTAATTGGTTGCCATCTTGATGGTTGACTTGAGGGGTGATGTGGGTGATGATATGTTGAAGTTTTAACCCATGGTGTCTTTTTCTTTAATTCACCCCTTACTGAAGCCTGACTATTATGTTGTGGTGCCTATTGTGGTGTCTTATCTTCCACTATTACTTCAACCACTGAGCCCTCCTTTGATTTATCAGCACCTGTAACCTTTTCTGCTTCAGCCTCTGTTTGTGTTTGATTGTCTATCATCACTAGCTCATCATCTAATATGTCAAACCCTGGAACATCTGTTGCTTCAGCCTCCTTGGAATCTACCTGTTTATTAATGGAAACATCCTGTAATGTAATTTTCTTCTTTTTATACCAGAGCTTCAGGAATTTCTTCTGTACATTAATATTGATAGTACCCACTGATTCCATCCAAGGGTATCCCAAAGAAACATCTATGTTATCCATATCTGAAGCATAAAAATCACTATGCAACACATACTTATCCATAGAAATCTTCAAATCATTGTACACTTGAACATTCTCATCATGAACTTGTGTATTTTCAATGTGTTTTGTTGGAACTTGCAATTCTTTTGCCAAATTAACATTGATGAAATTATGTTTGCAACTAGGATTTATAGAAACAATGATCTTCTCTTTCTGAATCAATCCATGAACCTGCAATAAGGAGATACTAGCAAAAGATAACCCTTTAGGTTCCTTGGTTTCCCTCAATATATATATACTTGATATATATATAGTTTCCAGCAAAAGTTAACTAAATATAGAAAAAAAACATATATATATACTTGATTAATATAAATTGATGGAAGGAATAATAGTTAAAATGAACTTCAAACACCAACATTAAGTCCTTAAAGCATCTACAAAATATACACCATCATTGTATGATGTAATGGATGAAATGCGAGTACTTGTCAAGATCATTACCATATGTTGACTCACAAAAAGTGCTTTTTGGGTCAGTATCATAATCAAAATAATTACCATATGTTGGTTCACTAAAAGTTATTTTTGGGTCAATATCGATAATCAAAATATCATCTCAATGATACATAATATCTATTATATTCCATTCTTATGGGATTTAATTTAGAGTTACAATTGATTCAAATTGATAACTATGTTATGACACTTTAAGTGCATAAAATATATAGTTTTAATGGTAGAGTTAATGTGTTAGATATTAAAATTGATGTGTATTGTAAAATTTCAAGAATTACAATGTCATGATCATGAAGTGTACTTAGGGGTCATAGTCTATATAATTCAGTGTGTTTTAAAGATCATAGTGCATTATGGTTCAATTAATTTTAGAGTTAGTCCCTTAAGAATTATCAAGTGACAAACGTCATTGTTTTTTAATGGTAATAGTTGTTAGAGGTTGCATTAAAGTCTTATAAACCATAAACCTTAAATGCTAAACCACCTTAACGACAAACCCTAAACACTAAACCCTAATCCCTAATCATTTTAGAACATTGTAAAAATCATTTTGTAACTTTTATTACACTGTTTATAAAAATAATTTACTAAAGCATTATAAACCCTAAACACTAAACCCTAAACTCTAAACCCCAAAGCTAAAACCCTAAACTGTAAACCTTAAATCCTAAACTCTAAGGATATTATAGAATTTTAAAAAGTGTTTTGTAACTTTTATTTATTTGTTTATTAAAATCATTTAGTGAACCCTTTTAAACCCTAAAACTTAAACCCTAAACCCCAAGCATTTTACAACAGCTTAAAAATATTTTTTTGAGTTTTATTTAAGTGTTCATTAAAATAATTTACTAAATCCTTATAAACCATAAATCTTAAAACATGAACCCTAAACTCCAAACCCCAAACCCAAAACCCTAAATACTAATCATTTTATAACATCTTAAAAAGTGTATCGTAAATTTCATTTAAGTGTTTATTAAAAGCATTTTCTAAAGTGCTATAAACCCTAAACCCTAGACCCTAAAACCTAAACCAAAAACCCAAAACCCTAAATGCTAACTATTTTATAGCATTTCGGGAAGTGTCTTGTAACTTTTATGTAACTTTTTCTTAAAATAATTCACCCTATTGTTATAAACCCTAAAACCTAACCCATGAGCCATAAAGCCCAAACCCTAAGCCCTATACACTAAACCTTAATAATTTTAAAACATTTTAAAAGTCATTTCATATCTTTCATTTAAGTTTTTATTAAAATAATTTACTAACGTGTTATAAAACCTAAACCCCAAGCCCCAAACACTACACCTAAAACTCTAAAACCTAAACCCTATGTATTTTATAACATTTTAAAAACATTTTTCTAAATTTTATTTAGGTGTTTATTAAAAGCATTTACTGAAGTGTTATAAACCCTAAAACCTAAACCCTAACCATTTTACAGCATTTTAAAAAGTGTTTTGTAACAGTTATTTAAGTGTTTATTAAAACCATAAACAGGTTTTAAGTGTTTATTAAAACCTTAAACCATAAACAGGAAACCCTAAACCCTAAACCCCGAAACACTAAAACCTAAACCCTAAACCCTAAACCGCGAAACCCTAAAACCTAAACCCTAATCATTTTATCATATTTTCAAAAGAATTTTAAACTTTTATTTAAGTGTTAATTAAAAGAATTTAATAAAGTTATATAAATCCTAAACCCTAAACCCCAAACCATAAACCCTCAACCCTAAACCCTAAACGTTAATTTTGACTTTAATATTTTAAAATATGTTTTGTAACTTTAGTGTGATAAATCCTAAACCATAAACGCTAAACCATAAACCATAAAACCTAAACCCTGAACCCGAAACCCTAAATCCCAAACTGTAAACCCCAAACGGTAAACCGTAAACACTAAGAATTTTATAAAATTTTAGAAAGTATTATGTAACTTTTATTTAAGTGCACATTAAAAGAATTTACTAAATTGTTAGAAAACGTAAACCCTAAACCCCAAACCCCAAACCCTATATCACAATGCTTAAAGCCTAAAGGATAAACCCTAAAATCATTTACTAAGGTCCTATAATCGCTCAACCCTAAAGCCTAAATCTTGAAAGAATTTTCTAAGGTCTTATAAACTCTAAACCATAAACTCCAAAACCTAAACACTAAACTCTAAGCCCTAAACCCGAAACCCTAAAACCTAAGGATTTTATAGCATTCTAAAAAACATTTTGTAGATTTTATTTAAGTGTTTACTAAAACCATTTAATAAAGTTCTATAAACACTAAACCCCTAATCCCTAAACCATTAAACTTAAAGCCCAAACCCTAAACCCTAAACCCTAAAAATTGTTTTTTAAGTTTTTTATAAGTGTTTATTAAAAGAATTTATTAAAGCATTATAAAACATAAACCCTAAAACATAATACCCACACAACAAACCTAAACCCTAAAACCTAAACCAAAAGCACTTTATAACATTTTGAACCCCAAACCCTAAACACTATGCATTTTATAAGATTTTTTACAAGCGTTTGTAAGATTTTTTTAAGTGTTTATGTAAAGAATTTACTAAATTGTTATAACTCTAAACCCTAAGAATTTTATTTCAATTTAGCAAGAATTTTGTAACACTTTGAAACCCTAAACCCTAAATATTTTATAACATTTAAATAAGTTTTTTGTAACTTTTTTTAACTGTTTATTAAAAGCATTTACGAAAGTGTTATAAACTGTAAACCCTAAAACCTACACCCTAGGAATTTTATAAAACTTTAACAAGAGTTTTGTAACTTTTTTTAAGTGCTTATTAAAAGAATTTAGAAAAGTGTCCCTCAAACCTAGACCCTAAGAATTTTGTAACATTCTAAACCCTAAACCCTCACCATTTTATAATTTCAAACCGTAAACCCTGAGAATTTTATAACATTTTAAAAAGTGTTTTGTAACCTTTTTTTAAGTGTTTATTAAAAGAATTTATTGTAGTGTTATATGACCTGAACCTTAAACCCTAAACCCTAAACCCTAAACACTAAGCATTTTATAACATTTTAAAAAGCATTTTTTAACTTTTTTTAAGTGTTTATAAAAGTAATTTACTAAAGTCCTATGAACCGTAAGCCCTCAACCTTAAGAATTTTATAACATTTTAAACCCTAAACCTAAACGCTAAGCATTCAATGACATTTTAAGAAGCTTTTTGTAAAAAATTTCAAGTGTTTATTAAAAGAATTTACTAAAATGTTATAAACCCTAAATCCTAAACGGTAACCATTTTATAACATTTTAACCCAAAAACATAAACCCTAAATCCTAAACTCTAAACCTTAAGTATTTCATAACATTTTAACAAACAATTTTTTTTTGAAGTGTTTATTAAAAGGATTTACTAATGTGTTATAAACCCTAAACGTTAAACCATGAGAATTTTATAGAATTTTAAATCCTAAACCCTAAAGCCTAAGCGCTTTATAACATTTTAACAAGTCCTTTGTAACTTTTTTTATGTTCTTATTCAAATAATTTATCAAAGTGCTATAAATCCCAAACCCTAAACCCTAAACCCTATCCCTAGACACTAATAATTTTATGACATTTTAAAGTACATTTTGTAACTTTTTAAGTGTTTATCAAAAGCATTTAACAAAGTGTTATAACCCCAAACCATAAACATTAAACCCTAAGCATTTTATAACATTTTAACAAGATTTTTGTAACTTTTATTTAAGTGTTTGTTAAAATAATATACTAAAGTGTTATAAACCCTAGACCCTAAACACTAAACACT
>APFE030760757.1:0-13088 GCA_000404065.3 Pinus taeda | reverse complement strand
CTCAATCCCCTTACCGGCTCCTTGACAATAATCCAAGGTTTACCGATAAGTGACCCCAGGCTCCTCGACAATGGTTAATCCGAGGTTTACCGTTTGTAATACGTGCATGTCTAGCGTCATTCCCAACGAGGGAGGATTGATCCCCTCACTGGTTCGGACACGAGCTCGTGCTTCTCATTTAAGAGGAGCTTTCCCAGAGCATAAATGTAGCAATTGGATTTATCCTACCACAAGATGAGCTACTTGTTTGGTTTTACTGTCTTGGAGAGTTAATTACTCTCCTACTCCAAGACACTAGCCTGATCTATGTTGGTGTTTCAGAGCCCTAGAAATGTAAAAATTACTAGCTGAATTTTAATTAAGCGTTGTGTTATTAAGGCTGTTATTACTCAAATGGGTAAATGGATATGAAACCAATGGTGTTATGACCCAACTCAACTGAATGCAATCGAATATGATAATGTAATCTTTTCAATTCGATGAATCCTAACTAAAGTAAGGAGAGAGTTTCCATTCACTTCCAACAATGCAAAAAATTGATCACTAAGAGAAAATATAACAAATTCTCTAATGCACCAATTTCATCAAGAAAAACTAATGCAAATCAATTCCAAAACAATTTTTTTTTTTTTTTGTGTGTGTTAAAAACAAGCATAAAAATATGTAAATTCAAATCAAAGATAGCTGATCTAAATCTACCATTGATTTTTCAGAATGTAAACTATGCAATTGTAATCTATGCACAATTCACTTGAAAAGTATGCAAATGTAATCTATGCACATTTTTCATTCATATTCCGAAAAGGAGAATTATAATTATGCAAATGTGATCTATGCAAGAGAATTCTCAAACACAAGATGATTCTAATGTAATCTAAGAACCAATCAACTGCAAGTCGAGAAAATTGGGTGAGAGTTCCAAAGATCAAAAAATAAAAACACTCAAAGGCAATTAACACTCATACAAGCAAAAAGATGCAAAATTGTGAATAGACTGAGACAAACCTCCAAGCAACGACCAAAGGAAATCAAATTAAGAATTTCTCAAAAAAGAGACTCAAAACACTCAATTGATAAAAGCTTAAAACATGAATGCCAATGGAATTAAACCAAGGAAAGCTTTCAACAAGTCACATGCAGGTATGGGCAGAGGATAAAAACTACTAAATCAAACTAAAACTAATTTAAAGAGTAAAATTCAAAATTTTCAAAATTTTAGCAGGGTACGCAGGTTCAGAGTTTACACAAGTGCGTGTACGCTCTATGCACAAAGTAAAAGTGCATACAGGTACGCACTGTGCTACAAGCACAGACTGCGGACTTCAACTAAAGTAATGAAAAATAAAAAACAAAGCTAAATCCACTAAGTCTACCCAAAGACACACACAACAAGCCAAAAACAGACACAAAAAGGCAAGTTTCTCAAGTCAAAGAAAAACGAGGAAAACAATCAAATCCCCAGCGGAGTCGCCATTTTGTCACGCGGAATGCGTCGATCTTGCGGACAAGATAGACCTTCCTAGAATCTAATCAAGACCTAATGAAAAACAAACCAACCAGACACTATCTTTCTCTAAATGCGCTTTATAAATAATGGCAAACAAATGTGTTTTAAGGCCTACCTCATGTCCAACGCAAGTTTGGAGACGCCTTCGCTCCTTTGATCCAAGTAAGTTCCCTTGTCACAAACCTGCAAGCACAAACAAGGCAAACGATTAAATAGCACCTGAATATCCAATATTATAAAACATATTCAACATGAAAGTCAAGGAGTCCATGAAACAAATAACATGAGATACTTGTTGAGAAAATTGAGCTTGATTGTATTAATTCAAAAGGAGAAGAACCTTACAACCATTGCCTTGACGCTGTACAAGCTCCTCCCAAGGTCCAACAAGAAGTCTCCTCTACTTTGACAAGCTTCACTCACTCCCTAATGAAACCAAAAAGGTATGTGATCTCTCCTCTTAAGCTTAAATAGGAAGTCTTGATTTCACTAGCATTTACCCTCAAAAGTTCAACTTCTAACCTCTTTTCCCTCTGGCCCAAGACCTGTATTTATAATGCTTAGGAGGAAGTTAATCAGGTCCACCATGAATGGGATAAACCCCTCTTTCAATGGGATAGCTCCCCTCTTCATGGGATAAGCTCCTCCTTTATTGGGGTGCATGAACCAACTGGAGGCGCTCCTTCGTCGTCAAACAAACTTCTAGAAGGCTCTAGAGTCAACCAAAAGTAACTTTTTTGGAGTAAAACTTACGCTTTTTGATCTTTACAGGAGTACACACCCATGGCTTTACATACAGAGTGTACATGTACGCAGGTCTTGTGAACTTGGGGTGCGTACCCGCAGGTAAAGATAAGAGAAACTGCGTAACCAGAGTTTTATTGATTTTGAGGACTTTTCTCTCTTTCTTGGAGTTTGACATGAGGAGAAGAGGTATAAGACTTACCAAGGAGGATAGTATGACAGGTGATGGAGCCATACTAACTGAAAATAGTCATGGTGACAAATTTTAGTGTAACAGTACCCACTGCTTTCCTAGTTCTCCAGCTCAAGGCAAAGCTCACTGGGTATCCTCTCATCTTGGGAAGACCCTGGTTAGCCACTGTTGATGCTTACATCAATTTTCGGGCTGGGAACATGACCATCAAGAATGGACATATGTCCAAGCGGCTAATCCTATACCCTCCTACCCAACCCTTGCTAGAACATGATCTACCTCTCTGGTTGGAGGAGGAGGATGAGGATGAAGTCTATTCTACACCAGTGTGTGGAGTAGAAACTGTCATGGGGGGGAACCGCAAAATGAGGATGATAACATTGAAAATTTAATTCAAATCAACCCCCCAATATTTTTCCATTGGAAGATATATTGAAATAAACCTAAGACAATCCCTTAACTGATATCTATGTGGTCGAATTGACCTCTCTCTATGTTAAGAATATAGAGTTCGGTCGAGAAAGAACCTTGAAAATCAACTCATCCCTATCCACTTCCTAGGAAAAGGAACTGTGTAGCTTATTGAGAAAACATTTAGATGCCTTCATTTGGAGTTATAAGGAGATGAAGGGAGTGCACCCTTCAGTATGTACTCATCATATATACATTAAGGAAGATTGCAAATCAGTCAGGCAGCCTCAAAGGAGGATGAATCCAGCCCTTAAAGACATTGTTAAGGAAGAATTGCAAAAATTGCTTGATCCAGGATTAATCTACCCCATCTCTGACAGTGAATGGGTCTCTCCTTTGGTGCTAGTGCCAAAGAAAAATGGTAAGTGGAGAATGTATTTCGATTATTGGGAACTGAATAAGGCCACTAAAAAGGACCATTTTCCTTTGCCTTTCACAGATCAAGTGTTAGATGGTCTAGTTGGGAAAAAAAAATTCTCCCTCCTAGATGGATTTAGTGGATACAACCAGATTCAAATCAGCTTGGAAGACCAAGATAAGATCACCTTCACTTGTCCTTGGGGTAACTTTGCATATTAGGTCCTTCCTTTTGGTTTGTGCAACGCTCCAACCACTTTCCAGAGAGTAGTATTGAGTATATTTTCTGAACTAGTTCATGATGCAGTGGAAATATATATGGATGATTTTCCTCCTTATGGTTCTAACTTCCAAGAAGCTTTATCTAACCTAGGAAAAGTTTTGGACAAGTGTATTGAAATGAACCTGTCCCTCAATCTAGAAAAATGTGATTTTTTTATGACTGAAGGGATTGTGCTAGGTCATGCAATATCTCAACAAGGATTGTAGGTGGACCCCAACAAAGTTGCCATCATCCAAAGGATCCCACCTCCTCAAAAGGTGAGAGATGTACGAAGTTTCCTAGGCTTAGCTGGATATTATAGAATATTCATTAAAGATTTCAATAAGTTAGTGTCTCCATTGTTTGGTGTTTTGGGAAAATATGTCGAGTTCATATGGAATGAAAACTATCAAGAAGACCAAGATACCTTGAAAAGCAAACTTGTGACTACCCCAGTTTTGAGAGGCCCAAACTGGGCCCTACCTTTCCACATTCACACAGATGCCTCGAAAAAAGCAATAGGAGCAACCTTGGGACAAATTGATGAAAAGTTACCTTATGCCATATACTTTATAAGTAAAAACTTGTCAAAGGAAGAGTTAAACTACACAGTAACCGAGAAGGAACTCCTAGCTATAGTGCATTCCTTAAATAAATTTAGACATTAAATCACAGGCTATCAAAACTTGTACACACTGATCATGCTGCAATTAGGTATTTAATGAACAAACCATATGTAAATGCTTACATTATTAGATGATTGCTTTTACTACAACAATTTGATTTAATAATTGTTGATAAGCCTAGTAAAGAAAATGTTGTTGCTGACTTTTTGTCTAGAGTCAATTTGCCTGTAGGTGAAGAAGGAATAGTGGATGATCAAATGTTGGATGAACACCTATTTGCTATCTCAGTACTCTCTCCATGGTTTTCTGATATAGCAAATTACTTGGTTTCAACACAATTCCCACCACACCTGTCCTCAAAAGAGAAGAGCAAGATCGTGAGGAAAAGTGCCCCTTTCACTTGGATTGGGGGAAATATCTTCGAACTTGGCCCAGATCACATATTGAGAAGATGTGTCAAGGAGGAGGAGGTTTTTGACATTCTCTTAACCTGTCATGACGGGCCCTATGGAGGTCATTTTGCAGCAAAGAGGACTGCCTTCAAAATCTTGCAAGTAGGCTACTATTGGCCCACTCTTCATCAAGATGTGAAGAGATATACCAGCCAATGTGGTCGGTGCCAAAGTATGAGGAAACCTACTCCAAAGGATGAGATGCCCATGCAACCTCGAGTGACCTTTGAGCCTTTTGAGAAATGGGGCATGGACTTTGTGGGTCCTATCAACACTTCTTCAAAACAGAGGCAATACATCATTGTGTGCACCGATTTTCTGACAAAATGGGTAGAGACAAAAGAAATCAAGGTAGAAACAGAGGAAAAAGTAGCTGAGTTTTTAAGAGAAAACATATTCTATAAGTTCGAGTATCCAGGAGAACTAGTTACAGATCAAGGCAGTCAGTTCACTTCCAATTTGATTGAAGACCTACTCGCACATCATAAAATCAAGCACAAGACTTCCACCCCTTACCATCCACATGTCAATTGACAGGTGGAAGTCACTAACAGAGCTTTGGAAGGAATTCTGACCAAGGTAGTGAGCAACAACAAAGAAGATTGGGCGGATAGACTAGTTGAGACTGCCTGGGCCTACAACACAACATGGAATACCATCACAGGGCTCACACCATATGAATTGGTCTATGGGAAGAAGGATTTGCTGTCAATAGAATTTGAATACAATACACTAAGGATGGCAGCTCAGCTGGACCTAGACCTCATCCATGCACAGAGGGAAAGGCTACTCTAGCTCAATGGATTGGATGAACAAATATTGCAGGCCCTTCTCCACACAAAGGTAGTCTAGCTTCAAAGGAAAATATGTCATGATAAAAATATCAAGGAGAAGCAATTCCAAGAGGGAGATTGGGCACTACTCTATGACTCAAGATATAAAGAATTCAAAGGCAAGCTAAGGACAAGATGGTTGGGACCCTACTCTATGGAAAAATGCAATGATAATGGTTCGGTTCTGATCAAAACCATTGATGAGGAAGCCATCCCCATGCTTGTCAATGGACATAGGTTGAAAATTTACAAGAAGCCCCTCTCCAAGTGAGAGTTCATTGAAGATATGAATAAGACAATGTTGGTAGTGGAGAAGGTCTTAGCCTCCACTCCACCCACTCATTGAAGAAGCAGAAAAAAGAAAAATAATAAGGACTCAAGTGAAAACCTCCATGAGGCACTTGAGTCCCATCATTGGGTTGAAAACTTCTTTTGAGGTAGCCCAGTGATGAAAGAAACAAAAAAAGAGAGAGAATAAGATCCCTGGGTGAAACCCTCCTTTGGAGGCGCCTAGGGCAGGAAATTAGGGTGAAAACCTCCTTGAGGCACCCTAGTTGTCTTTCAAAACAAAAAAAAAAACAGAAAGAAGGAAGAGAAAATTGACTTTTAAAATGAATTGTAGGTTATAGGTGGACCATAGGAAGCAAGAGAAGATGCCACAAAGCCTATTTCACCTCCTCCACACTCTTATCCATCATTTCTGACCTTTCTTCCACCTCACTGTTTGTTTTTTCTGAACACTGTGTATTCTATAGGAGACCGTGTGTGTTCTATAGGAGGCTCCTGTAGAAATCACAGAGAACTCGAAATGGATTTTAAAAACAATTTGAGGAGCTAGGAAGTTTCATGAAGAGCATGTAGGCACTCCTACAACTATCCACCCTCCTGGCTATCCATCCCACACCTGCACCACCTCATCATCATTGATTTCTTTCCTTCCTGCTAAAAAAAAAAACACAGAAACTAGTTTTTAGAAAAAAAACAAAAAAATAAAAGGAACAACACCTCCAAATCTCACCTGCAGCTTACCAAATACCTCCCCATCACCATCAACATCTCTAATAGCATCCTCACAGCTTCCAGCACAAGAATCAACTAAAAATTTTAAAGTGAGAAGCAGCTACAGGAGCTCCTATAGGATTTCCTGTAGCAGCTGATCCCCTTAAAATCAAGCCACAGCAGCAAAATAGGTGTAGCCATAGGATTGAAGAGGATGTCTGAAGCCAGATATAGCTAGAAGGTACCTGCAAAAAGCAAACAAACCACACATCATTGAGGATAAAGCATACAATGAAGGAGATACAAGCATGCAACAACTGAGATATGAGCATGCAACAACAAAGGAACTAAGATGCACCATAACACGAGAATTCTACTTGCAGGTAAGTGTCTAACCCTCTCCTTTGTTGCATTTGTGTAATTCCAAAACATGCATAAGTGAATGATATGGTTAGGGTTGAACAAGAAAAGGTGGCCAGTTAACTGGCCAACCTCATCCAGTTGACTGCACTCATTCAGAGATGCCACCACATGTATGCCTAGTCAACTCACAGAAAATCCAAAGGATAGGTAGTGTCGGGTATACAAACTCTGATGCAATGATGGGAAGTGATTGCGGGAAGGAGTCATGAGGAGTCATGATGACAAGGCAGTGGGGACCAATGGTCCAAATATGGCAATGTACCATTTTTCCAGCTCATCCCATCACGGGAAATATCTCAAAGAAGACATAAGTACTCCTCCTCAAAACTCCTTCACCACCTTTTCTTCCATTTCATCCTCGTCCTCTTAGCTGCAACAAGCTCTATACCACCTCCATAACCTTGAAGCCATCGTTCTCTATCATTTTCAGCCATCCTTTTGCTATCAGCATTCTACAAGAGCAGGAACAGGTTCTACAAGAGCACCTACAACTAGTTCTATAGGAAGGGCAATAAGCAGTTTTTAAGGAGGAAACACAGGGTTTTTGCTCAAATTCTAGCTTGAAGAGGTAGATTTTGTACAGAACCACCTTGATTATTAATATGTGAAAGGAATGATACAATTTTAAGGGGGGATTGAGCCTGTAGAAGGAGAGGAATTCCATAAAAAAAATTCTGCCTGTTTTCTTTAGAAAAAACATAGTTTTTCTTTGTTTCCTGTTTCTTCAAAAAAAAATTCCCCATCTCTACCTGGGGTGTTCCAAAGGGGTATAAGCAAAATGACAGGGGGATTCATGAGGAAGGAACCCACAAATTCAGTTATGCTCCATGAACATCCCGAGGTGGTAGCCATTTTCACCAGAGCAAATTACATGCCATTTTTCGAAAAATTTCGAGTGTTTGATGAAGAAGTGGCTCAGGAGTTTGCCCTTTCTTTAGTACCTCACTCAAAGGCCCATGCCACTGTTAATTTCAGAGGTCTCACCATGGAAATCACCCCACAATTTATCAGTAGGGTTACCAGCCTTCCCCTTGGATTACCTTGGAGCAAAGATGAAAAGTCAATGGGACAAGTTGCCAAGAAAACCTTCTTCCAACCAAATGAACATCTTGTAGAAGACAAAAATGGCATTAGAAGGACAAGCATACCTCACCCTTGGGATGAGGTAAGTTACCAAATAATCAAGTATATTTCCTATGAAGGGAGGTATAGCATAATTTATGGCTACCATTTTAGACTTCTCCATGAGCTAAGATATGGAATGGACACTCCCACACCACAAAAACTCAGCATCCCCTATTTTCTCCTATAGTCCCTCATAGACTCCAGCATTAAGTTCAAGGTAGCAGGTCTAGATCAGTTGGCTCACCATGGGTTAATTAAACTATTAGTGGAAGAAGCCCTCCTCGCCTTCACAATCCCCATAGCATGGGAAATATTCTGAAATATGATAGGAGAAGATGATATAAAGGCCCTCACATATGATCACAGTCCTTCTGAAAGTGAGGGGGAAGAGCAACAAGGGGAAGAAGGGGAGGAAACTGAGGAACAAACAGAGGAGGAAGACACCAAAACGTAGCAAGAGGAAATAAAACCAACGGAGACAGAGAAGACAAAAGGAGATGAAAAAGGGGCAGAAAAGACAGAAGTGTCTCCTGAGACCCTAGAAATGGAGGCAACAATTGTTCTTACTGCCCCAAATCCCCAATTAAACCCAAATAAAAGAGGAAGAGGCGAACATCAATGTATTTCAAGGCTTCGACAAGCACAAGGATAAAAATAAGGAAACCACAACCATCTTCAATAGTGCCTATTATCATTGAAGATTCACCCACTCTCAAAGGGGAAGAATCTCCCTCTAAAACCCCCATCACATATGAAAGAGGAAGTCCTAGATCTTCCACCCAGAAGGAAAGAGTGCAACTACAGGACTCAAAAATATCTCTACAGGAGGCACAGACTATCCTACATGAGACCTTAACTAACCTACAAGAGACCAAAAAACTTGAGAAAAGGTTGGAAGAACAGCCAAAAGGGAAGGAGGAAACAACAGAGACTCAAGAACATGACCCCCAACCTAGTTTGGGCTCTTACTACAATATTTTTAAGGGGGGGGGAATCATTCCACAGAAATTTGCAGTTCCACTTTTCTTTGAGTTGGAAAAATAAAGGATAAGGAGCCACAGATGGATGAAAATCGCCAAATCCAAGGGGGTAGAGGATATTGACCACATCGAGAACCAACTTAAAGAGATGGGTAGGGAGCTAAATGTTGTAAGAAATAGAGAGGTAATCAAAAGAAATCACTTGGAAATAGTAAATGAGCTGCTAAGAAGACAGCTACAAGAAAAAGAAACACAATTGGCATGCATGTCCAGCTAGTCTATGGAGGCTCTACAGTGCAAAATACCAGCAAAATCATATGGAGTATACCTCAAAGACTAGTGGCTACAGTTTTAGATCTAGACTTAGGCACAAAGAGGCACAATGCCTTTTCAGGATTATAAACAGTTCATGGACCTATGTGACCAAAGTTCAGCAGAAGACAAGGCAAAGATATCAGAGTTCTATTTGCATAACATGGCCCTCACCAATATGAAACTATGGGATCCCAATGCTCGGCTAGGGGACTTGCAGCTAATGGCCATGGCCTCATGGATGAATCATGAGGATAAAAGGGCAACAAAAATAAAAAATTTGATGGCAAAAGAGAAAAATGAACCCCTAATGATCCGAGCTGAGCCATCAAACCCCATGGCTTTCATCATTACACACCAGTTCCTTGCAAATAATCCTCAAAGTTCCCCTAAGTATATCAATGATTAGGCTCAGGCAATTGCACATTTTGAGGACATGGAAAGATTACTTGGAGATGACTGTATTCATGCCTGTATGAGGAGGTGGAATACATTGCCACACAACTTGCAGATAAGGGAGCACCACTCCCCAAGAAGGATGAAAGAAGCATTAAGGAGAGTGCCACCATACAAGCACTCTATGCAGAGTTTGAAGGTCAATTGGATTCTCCTCAAACTAAGTCCCCCACTGCTGCTAGGACTGCTAGAGGGCAGAAAATAGGAAGAAGAACAACAAAAGTGGGAAGAAGTGGATAGAAAGGTAGAATTCCATGATAAAGAAGAGGATCTCACATCAGAAGCATGGGATGTTAGGGAGGCCATCAGGGCCATCAAAGATGAGGAGGTGGAATAGTTTCTCAGAGGATGAGTAACACATTCAGTAGGGGATGATGATGAGCCCCATAAATGGGTAATTATATGGGCTCATTTTGTTGGCATTATGGATAAAGTGTTGTCCTTGATGGCAACTCTTGCAGGTGATGGAGCACTGTACATCAGGTCAGTAGCAGAGATTGATGATCAACCTTCAAATATTGGAGAAAATAATGGGTACGCAGGTACTCAGTACAAAAGGCGCGTACACGCAGGTATTCCATACAAAAAGTGCATACATACCTGCAGGTCACCCGTTCAGAAGGTGCATACCCCCAGTGCACACTCTTCAAGGCAGTAAAGCGCATACACGTGGGGTTTCTTATGTTTAACCCTTGGTATTTAGCCGACGGTATTGTATTATTATGGTTTTGGCCCGTGGTATTGGTCCATGATTTGAGGAAGAGCTTGCCTATATAAAGCAAAGGAGATCATTTGGCTTGAGTATCTTTTGAAAATTGAATATCTTAAGATTTGAAATATTGGGTTCTCGGTTTAAAAGTTTGATCTATAAAAGAGAAGTTGAAAGCGAATCTGTGAAGGGTGATCTCTCGAGCGCAAGATCAGATCTGAGCATTTGACTGTATTTTGGCCCTAATCAGAGATACGCAGGTGATTAACGGTCCGAGTGCGTGGGCACGCAGAGCAGAAGAAGGATAAGTACGTGGGTACGCAGGGGCGACAAAGGCGCAGTGCGTGGGTATGCAGAGGCGACGAAGGCACAGTGCGTGGGTACGCAGAGCAGCAGTGGTCCAGGTGCATACGCACAGTAAAAGTACGCGGCACGATAAACTTTCTGGGTGCGTACTTCTGCGGCAGTACGCAGCGCGATAGTGCATCTGAGTGCGTACTGTACGCAGCACGACAGAAGAAGCAGTACGTGGTCACGTAGTGCAGCAGAAGGAGCTCTGCGGGTATACACAGAGAAGCAGAGGGTGAAGTGCGTAGCAACGCAGGCCAGTGAAAGGAAAACTGCGTATCTGTCTCATGACTATCTGTTGACTGAATTTTGTCTGTTGATAAGGTGTTCTGGGTTTAGTTATGTTATTGTTGATCTAGTTACTGCAGCTGACTGTGTAATTTACATGTACTTGATGATCATTTGATGTATATGGATCCAGTTTGAAAATTTATGAAAAGTGGTCTGTAACGAATAAAATATATAAATAATATAAATAGAATGTAAAAGATAATAATCATAAATAATAGTTAGTTAAGCTAGTAATTAGGTGTAAGAGGCATGTCTAATAAGACATGACTCTTCATGAAGAGACACTTGCTTGGTATATAAGCAAGCCTCTCGTTCTCATTTGTAATTCATACTCATTTTACTATTCACATATTTAATATATTATTTATATCCTTAATGGATATTTTGATATTCCAAATATTTTGGAGTAATTAATTTATAGAAGGAACTTTGTTCGCTTCATTGGTATCAGAGCCACGTTGGCTGATCACCAGGCCTTTGGCTATCAACCTATCAGCAACCTCGTTGCTGTTATAATTGAAGCGTTTCGCTATATTGGGAGATTCTCCATTTTTTAGGTCTTTGGCCATTAGTTAAAAAAAAAATTAATAAAGAATAAAGATATAATAAAGAATAAAGAAGAAGGGTATATAAAAAAAAAGGAGAGGAAAGGAAATAAATTGTTGAAAAAAAAAAGGAAGATAAAAGAAGTGAAAAAAATATATATATTTACATTATTGATAAAAAGTGCATAATAAAGATAAGCCGGAACCCTTTTTCAAGTATATTTTCAAGTATATTTAATATTTTTTACGTGGAGAGAAGCCCGTGGTTTTAAAAACCGATTGGTTTGGTTATTGCCCGTGGTTTTAGAAACCAGTGGTAACTTTACATTTTTATGTGGACAAAATTAACTGAGGGTTTAGAAACAACCCATGGTAATTGCGCCCGTGGTTTTAGAAACCATTAGTAATTGCCCGTGGTTTTAGAAACTAGTGGTAAGTTTTACATTTTACGTGGAGAACATTAACCGAGGTTTTAGAAACAATCCATGGTAATTGCCCATGGTATTTCAAAAGTAAAAGATATTTTAATCGTTCAAATCTAAATATTGTGACCGTACCAAGAGTCACGTCTTATCCTAATTTTCCGAGAAAAAAATATTATTATAATTATAAAAAAAGATACTATATAAGCCTTATATAGTTACATATAAAAAGAAAAGTGGGTCTCAAAAAAGTATTATTTTAAAGATTTATATAATTATAATTTATAATATATATAAATTTTATAATTATATATAAAAAATTATTATTATATAAATTTTTTTATTAAAAGAGCAAACAGAAAAAAGAAGAAGAAGAGGAGATTATTTGAAAAATATATATAGAAGAAATAAGTGATATTTTATAATAAAAATAGCTCTAGTTGACATTGTTTACGTAAAAACATAAAGGAAAAAATGGAGACTAGTAATGAAAGGTTTCCTGAAACCCGTAGTACATGTGTTCGCACACTATTTAACATCAAAGGATCACTCGCAGGAAGAGACATCATAATCTCTATCAGTCCTACTGAAGGAAGTAATTATGTTAGTCCTAAATGTGCTAATCAATTGGTGATTCCTGAATCAAATATAGTTGAAACAATTTTTTTTGGCAAACAATATGATATAAGCAATTTACTACCTCACAATTCACCGTGCAAACCCTATCTTTTAACGATAGTGACATTGTTTTGGGATCACCATGGATGAAAACTCTAGGTTCCTTTATTCTAAATACTAAGAAAAAGTTTTTAACATTTTCTTACCAGAGGAAGAAAATAATGTTCCAAGATGTTACACTGAAACCTAATTCAGTAACACCAGAAGATATATCGGATATTTCAAAAATAATTTCTCATGAAGGTAAAAAAGTATTACAAAATATGCAAAAAGAAATTGACAAAATCAATGTTGACAAAAATGAAGAAGTTTCTCGATTTAAAAACCATAGCGAAAAATTGCTGACACAAATTAA
>APFE030760756.1:0-15929 GCA_000404065.3 Pinus taeda | reverse complement strand
TCTGAATAGAAGAGATTTGGACGAAATAACTCTTGCCCGGAGGGGACAAGCGGGCTTCGGCACCTTATTGTAGCAAACTAATATATAATTTATATAGATATAGAAAGTTGGATAGATTTCTTTAATTAATAGAATCTATGGAAAGATCTCCTTTCATTTCCCGAGATGAACCCATTGAAAGTGATAAAAGCTGGTTCGTAGCGCCTTCTCATCGATCTTTCTCATTCTCCTGCCTTCAGGTAAGTACCTAACTAAGCGCATCTATCTACGAGAAAGTCCCGGTTAGAATGCGAAGTATCTCAGTGCTCCAGTATTGAATGAAAGGAGTGAGAAATTAGGGTTAGGAGGCGAGAACTCCTGAGCATCGCCTCCCTGCGGCTTATGACGATTGTTTCAGTGTTCTTGAATGGCTTGACCGTCAAGCAGGGGCGCTGGATGGGGTGTCTGTGGAACCGTGGCTCGCTTCGCACGCAGATTTTAGCAAGGTGTTCGTGGCAGGTGACAGTGCGGGAGGCAACATCATGCATCAGTTGGGAATACTTGCGAGTGGAAAGAATTGGGATGGCCTGCGTTTCCAAGGTGCCATTCTGGTTCACCCCATCTTTGACGCAGAAGAACGAATCGAATGCACGGGGCCGGTGGTGGAGGATTTAAAAAAGTTGTCCTATGCACTATGGAGCTGATATTGACCACCCCTTTTGTAACCCAATGGGACCCTGTTCTCCTGATCTGTCGAGTCTGGTGTACGAACGAATGGTTGTATTCATGGCAGAGAAGGATCTGCTGACAGATCGCGCTGTTTCGTACTACAAAGCTTTAAAGAAGGCAAGCAAAGACGCCGATTTGGTGATGACAGAAGGCGAAGGCCACGACTTCCATCTCACCCATCCCAATTCTGAGAATGCGCCCCCCATGTTGAAACGCATTTCGGATTTCATGCATTTCTACTCTGATTAGTCTAACAGCTCACGGAATCTTTAAACTTCCTAGATATCTGGCTTTGTGTTATTTAAGTGTTTTTGCTCCAAGTGTCAAAAGAATAAACAAGTTAGTTGTTTAGGCCATAAATTATTTTGGATGTTATATTTTGGGTTGGAATTTGGTAAAAAAAAAAATTCATAATGTTTGAGTGGTTGAATTATTTTTTAATGATGGAAAAGACAACCATGTCATTCCAGTACACTTTATCTTTTAGAAAATTATATAATAAAATACAATAATGAAATTTTGAATATGTGGTACTGTTTTAGAAAAATTAATATAAAAAATAAAATAATGATTTTGAAAGTGGTTTTTTACAAATTAACGGTATGGAGAAGTTTGGATGTTAAGGAATTAACTTTAAAGAATATATCTAATATAATATAAATATTTTGGCATTTAAAATAAATAATTTATATTTATATGTTTTTTCAAAATATTTTTTTAATTATTTTAATTTAATTTTCCAATGATAGGGGATTTTAGTTTTTATGGGAATATTTTAAATATTATTAATAATGAGTCCACAAATTAAAGTGAAATTTATTTTATAAAGTAGTTGTCTATTTTTGGTTTTTTATTTAAATGATAATTTAAAAATGTGATATGAGACATGTGTTATAGGAACAGAGTTTTATTTGGTAGTTAAAAATCTCTATAAATAATGGGGAGTCGCATTCCCATGGTTAATAAAAACTCAATAGTAAATTATAAATAAATTATTTTAATATCAATAAATAAAGTAATTGAAACTAAAAAAATTATGGTCAAATATTTAATGTTGTACTACTTAGTGTGAGGGAGATGCCTAATTCTTTTCATGCTCGGTATGAAATTGACCTGTGGCATATATATAAAAAAATAAAAATAATTCATTTAATGCTCAATATCAAGTTGACATGTGACATATATATAAAAAAATGTACATAAATTCAGTTAACACTTTATTTATCATAAATGTTGAGGGATTAAGTCCATGTAGGTTAAAACTGCTTAATATATGGTTGTTTATGGATGACCATGGTTGTCAACATTTAAGTATAGTTGACTATGATCAATTATGATTGATTATCATCGACCATGGTTAACGGTAGTTGACTAGCATAGATCTATATTAACCATGGTATTTGACGAGCATAGATCTATAATAACCATAGATCTAAAAAGCTCTGAGAAGGATGAAAACTTTTGAAAACTTTTGAGCTGCAAACCACCATTTTTATAGTGTAAAACTTGAAAAAGAATGTTTGCATCTCTAGATATTTGATCTCTCTCAATGCTTAGTGCTTCATAGATAGTGGTCTCTCTCTCACACATGATTTAAATTGCATTTTCGAATGTACAAATGGATTTAATGCCTTTAAAATTCACTTGTTTATTTGGATTATGTAATCTACACAACTTAAACTTGCAATTCTAACAAATCTTTCTAGTATTTTAGACAAAACTAACTAAAAACATATACATGAAAACGGGCTAAAATGTAAAATAGTAAGATTGGTTGCCATAAGAATTATTTTTTCCAATTGCTTTATATCATATAGTGCAGTGAGGTATTTTATTTATAAACTACATTATATACACTAAAATGATTTTATCTTATTAATATATTTTTAAATGCATGTTAAAAAAATTTAACCCTACATATTGAAATTTTTTATTTATGACCTACATGGAATTTTATTATTATTATTATTATTATTTGTTAAATGTACATATTAATTTTATATAAAAATTTAAGTGAACTACACATCCCTTTTATTATTCTTATCAATTTTTTTTTTTTTTTTTTTTTACTTATTCTTTTTGCGGATTGAAATATTCTACTATGGTCCCTCTCTATGAAGTTGATATTAATATAAATTAATTGACTTTGATATTCAAATAATTTATTTAATTTATTTATTGGAAAATTAAGAATTGTATATTTTTAACATTTGAAAGAGAAAATATGAAATTTTTATTACTTGTTTTCCCTCTAAATTTGTCATAAAATTATGTTACTTTATGGATATCAAAATATTTTATGTATGGCTGAAAATGAGAGAGAATTTTTATATCTCCTTCATATTAGGTTGTAATATCAAGGAGTGGCGTCCAAAAACATAGTGATTGATCCTCAGACATGCGTCTTCATTCGTCTCTACCTCCCTCGCACTAGAGGCCGAGGATGGAAAAGGTAGAGTCATAGTGCTTGTGTACATTCACGGAGGGGGTTTCTGAATCAAATTCTTTGCTTTACTTGTGTATTAGAATTATCTTAATAAGTGGCTGTAGAAGCCAAGGTGATTTGTATATTGATGGAGTATTGAAGAGCTCCTAAGCATTGCCTCCCTGCTACTTATGATGTGCATTCTAGTGTTTTTGAATTGGTTGATTTCCTAGCAATGGCACTGTAAAAGGTGCCTATGGATATGTGGCTCACTTCACACACAATTTTCAGTGTGGTCTTCTTGGCAGGTGATAGTGCCAAAGAAAAAATTGTGCATCGGGTGGGAATCCTTGCAAGTGGAAAGAAATGAGATTGCATATGTTTCTAAGGGGCCATTTTGGTTCACCCCTTCTTTGACACATAAGAATAAATACACATAATTAGGACAAGCTCAATCTGAGGACTACCGACACTCACAAATTGATTAATTCAATGTGAAAACATATACAATTATATTATTACAAATTAGTTGAGGAGTTTAAAAAACCTCCTCATAAATAGGATCTAGAACGTAATTAAAACCCACAAACTTAATGAGATACATCACGAGTCTATAAAGACCTTCTGGTAGTTCAATTCTTTTATCCCTTCTCTTACTTTATGGTGACTCATCTCCCCATCTAGGTGTGCTTTCACTACTTGAGGTGTCCATGTCACTAGATTCTTCCTCTTGTTTCTACTCCTATTTGTGATTAACTTCTTCTTTGACATCATCAAACTTATAAGGAATATGCCATGCATCATAGCTATCCCCCCTATGGTTTTCATCTACGTGTTCATGAAAGAAAACATCTATACTTAAAAATAAATTATGTGTAGGGGGATCAAAGATCTTGTATGCCTTGTGGTAAAAAAGAGACCAATAAAAATAACTTGATAACTTTTGCACCAAGTTTTCTCCTATCTTTCTTTTGGAACATGAGAGAAGGATATGCTTCTAAATATTCTTAAATCCGTTGGTTTATAACCATAAAGAGCTTCAAATAGAGTTTTATGGTTTAAAATTTTTGTTGGACTTCTATTTTTTAAATAAACAACAACTAATAGCTGCAACCTAAAAATCATTAACAAGATTTGACCTTTCATCATGCTCGTTGCACATTCCACTAAGGTTTTGTTATTTCTTTTAGGTACTCCATTTTTCTATGGATTATGTGGCACCATGAACTATTGTACAATACCATGGGATTTACGGTACTTAACAAATGCACCTAATCTATATTCTCCCCTTTGATCAGATCAAAGGATCTTTATGTATTTTCTTGTTTGATTCTCAACTAAGTTTTAAAATTATTTCAAATATTCAAATACATCACTCTCCTTTATCATAAATAGAACCCATGTATATTTTGTGCAATCATCAATAAAGTTCAAGGAATAATATGCTTCTCCTAATGATCTAGTCTATGTAGGTGTGCACACATCAATATGCATAAGTTCAAGAACATCTCTTATATCAGTAGGGAATCCTTCCTATGCATTTTCCCTAATGCACACCCTTCACATGCAAAATGCTCATTCTTTAATAATGGAAGTCCCTCTACCATTTTTTTTTTAAGTAGAGACAAGTCATGATAATTAAGGTGGTCATATCTTTGGTACCAAAGAGCTTTTGTTGTCATGGTTGTGAGCTCTAATACTTGATGATTTTTTCTTGTCACATATAGCCTATATAAGCCTTCAAATCTCACACCTTTGGAAACAACCATGAAGTGATATTGCACATCTTTCACCAGAGTGTGACTTCACAAATTCTTCCTTTAAATTTTGTTTTGTTATGGTAGAAACATAGATTATATTATTCTTAATGTCGCAATACATACATTACAATATGAATCTGTTTGGTAATGTTACAGGAACATCACCATGCCCTTTAATCCAGTATGAATGACCATCACCAAGATATATATTTGCACCGTTGTTGGTTTCATGGAAAATTTCAAACAAATTTTTATTGCGAGACATGTGAATAGAGGCTCCATAGTCAACAAACCATGCTTTTGAATTATTGGTTTTAGTAGATAGTGCATCATTTGAAATAAATAATCAAAGATTCATAAAGACATTATTAATAACTTCTCCTCCATCAATGAAATGACCTTTGTCCCTTATATTTCTATATTTAGATTCATCATTATTTCTTTTAAAATAATCTCTAGAATGATGTTGAGGTTTCCACCTTTTTAAAATTTCATTCTAACATCATCCTTAGAAGGTATCATGTCTTTTTGAGGCTTTGTATAAGATGGTTTTCCAAATTATTACTTTATTTGTGGTGGCTTTCCTCATTTTTTTCCTTCTCATGGATTTCCCTTGGAAGGTTGTTTTCCCTTCACCATCAATGTCAAATTCGAACTTTGAGGCCTTATATTTCTTCATAGTTCTTCCTCCCGCATTAATATACTTTCTAACTCATCAAAATTGGGAGCTCTCTCCCTTGTTGTAAGACCTGTAATGAACATCTAGTATTCATCTAACATTCAATTTAAATTTATAGTTACAAGATCAATGTTAGATACAAATTCTCTTATGTCTCCCTGCTTATCTTTCAAATCTTTAATTTTTGAAATAACATTACTTATGGTTTCATTTTTTTCCATATTAATGGAGAGGACCTTTCTTTTCAAAGAGAGGACCCCAGGCCTTTGTATTTTTGGACTCATACAAGTCTTTTTGTATTCCACATTTCATTAGAAGTCTTTCAATCTTGAATATGGGGAATGATATTTTCCTTCATAGACATCCTTAACAACACTTTCAACTTATTCTCTCTCTTCTCCCAGTCTTGAGATGACGCATATGTTACACCTATAACGACATTTGACTTCCCTTCCTCTCCACTTTTTATGGAGCACACCTTGTATCCTGCCAGCAAAGTTTTCAATTTACATAATTGGAGCCATATAGCTTATTCAACTCATTTGAATAGGTTTACGTAAGAGGATTAGCCATTATGGGAAAGAAGAGCAGAAATTTCCAAATTTTTTCACAACTTAATCCACTAAAAACACTTTTTGCATAGCCTTAATGAAAAAAATAAAAAAATAAAAATTAAGCACAATGAGACTAATAATAAAATAATTTAGAATTCTCCACATTTCTCCATTAGTCTAAGTCGAATTGGATGCAGAGTGGGCATTGGGATGGAGGTGTAGGGTTTTAAAAAGTTGATGGGTTCCATATTGAAAATCACGCTCCCTATGGGGGCAGATAAATACCACCCCATTTATGACCCAGTTGGACCCTGTTCTCCCCCATTAAGTATGGTCAAGTACTTGTATTTGTGCCAAAAAAGGATCTACTGATAGATGGTGGAATTGTGTACTACAAAGCTTTAAAGAAGGTAGGCAAAGACGCTAATTTGGTTATGATGGAAAGTCAAGGCCATGTCTTTCATCTTTTCAATCCTAATTCTGTCCCTCATGTTGAAATGCATTTCAGATTTCCCACAATTCTCCTCTCATCGGTCTAACAACTCACAAAATATTTTTGTATAAAAAGAAAATAATATTTATGTGGCTTTGGGTTATTTACATTTTTGTCAAAGTTTAAAGAAAAGTTTTAAATAATTTAATTATGAGAATTCTTTAAATTTTTTAAATTTTAAATTAATTTCCATAATTTATATAATTTAAGTGTTTTAAAAACTTTTTAAAATATTACATTTATTTATATAATTAAAAACACATCAATAACTCACAAATTCACTTAAAATTATATAATGAAACTTATTAAAAAAACAAAACATCCAATAATTAAACTCCACCGACCAAAATTAAACAATTAAATATATTATAAATATATGACAATCATATCATTGAGATACACAATATATTTTAGAAAATTATATTATAAAATAAAATAATGAGTTGTTTTTACGTCTTTGAAATGTGTTTCTTATGATTAAGTGCTATGAAAAAAAAAAAAAATGTGAAGTAAAATTTAGTTGTACTAATATTTGATGTAAAATGTAGACAAGAGTCATATGGTGGCGATGTCACTTTGATTGTTTCTTTTGTACAATGTTGAAATAAATACTACAATGAAAGTAAGGAACATAGAAATTTAATATATATATTATTGATTCACTTTTAGCATTTCACTTCATTATAAAATGATATGAAGACTAATAAGTACAAAAAAATTAACATATTGATTTTTCTGAAGCATTAGACACGTAGAGCTAATTTGAAGAAAGAAAGATAAAATAGGCAGAAACCATAGTATTATAGAAGTTCAAAGTTCAATTACCTTAAATTAAATGACATTGTTACTAGCAAAAAATACAAGCAAAGAGATAAGTAAAATGTATGTGTTGTTAAACCTATAGAAGAAAAGAAAGGAAAAAAAATCAACAACCTTTTCTACTTGTGCACCTTTTTTTTTCCGTAAATAGGAGCACATTAGGTACATGATTTTGTGATAAACAAAAATTGCATACTAGATATGCATGGAATTGGTAGTTGGACCCATAAAAATGAAGTGTAATCAAACTATATGCTCATATCCAATTGGAATAGAACCTGTGACAATGAGAAATGAAAGAAATATTAGTCAAAGAAAACTAATTTCAGTGCAAGAATAATGTATTTCAATATTTTTTTACAAGAAAATGGAATATATTATCAATCAAAGCATTTTATGAGGACATATACATTGATAGCAGAGAAACTGGAATTGTTGATGATATTGGAATCATTATTTATAGTGACATGATTTCAATGATGATGTTATCAAGTGTCAATGTGGAAATCCCTTGGATATAAAGCTTTGAGGGCACAAACTATAATTGAAATGTTCTTGAGATATTGCTAAATTTTTTTCTCAACAATGACTCAACAATATTCATGTACTTGCGGCATTTTCATAACACAATCTATTTTTCCATCATGTGTTTTCAACATGTATTCCACATTGAGGCAAAAAAAATATTTTGCACCTTGTTTACAGGATGTGCAAGTCGAGGAATTTGGAAGCATGGTATCTACACACTCACTGTAGATTCATTGATAGGGTGGTGTGAAGGAATTTTTTTCTCTAAGTATTCCTTGCACTCGTTTCAAAATCATTTGTAATTATTGAGTACCATGATGGTATGGTGAGAAATACAATGTATATTAAATGGAAAAAAAGAGAAAGCATTGCTAAACACCAGTGTTCTTGATTTGATGAGGGACAACAAATGCGTCTTTGCACAATTGTCAATGAGAACATCAATGAATATTGTTGTTCCATATGGAAGCACCTAGCATCCTTTTGGGCCTTTATTGACAATGTTATTGAATAAATAGAGTGGTGTGTTTTTTATGCTATCTGATGCTTTATGGCTAGGAAATGTTCTTTGTGGTATTCATTCAATTGTAGTTGTTGTGCATTAGAAAATACCATGAGTATGAGTATTAACTAATTTAGAAAGTTTCAAAGGAGATTATTTTTTTCTATATGATTTGTTATCAAAAGGAAAAATCACTGCAATAGTTGCTGATAGATTTGCAATACAAAATAAGGAGCAATTTACTAGAATGATAGACTTACAACTGTTGTATCATTTGCAGTTTCACCATTTTTAATATGCAGTTCAAATTGTCTATTGTTTTTGTGGCATTATATAATTGCAGTTGCAATAGTACCAATTGCATATGCTTTAGTTGACACAATGAGATTTTGTATTATTGTGTCTAGTGCCAATTTGTGGTTCTTGCAAACTTGAGGTATTTTTTGGACTGTAGTATTTTCATGTAACACCATGTAGCATTTTGAATCTCTTATTTCATAGATGTCTTTGTTTCTTATCCAACATTCTTTGATGCAAAGGCTATTTCCAAGAAAAAAAATCTCACGAAATTTATCTATAAGATTATTTCTTATGTTCACTATGATTGTCAATTATCCATATTTGTCCACAAGGTTTGCATGAAAAAGTTGTGCTTTGATTGGTGAATTGGAAATTTTGGTCCGACTAGGAACATATACTATGAGTATATCACCCTCAAAATAATTTGCTTGTGCTTCTTGTATAAAATCATGTAGATTCACAAGCTCGTGCAATTTACTAAAGCACGGGACAAGAATCTACTTCTACTTTAAACCAGCAGAAGCCAATAGATCGATGAAAACAATAAGCATAAGAAGAAGATAAATCAATGGCACATAACACATGATGGATCTGGGTAAAGCCACTACTCAAAACCCCACTATATGTATTTTATATGTCAGAAATACGAGTGAAGATACAAAGCTTGTTCTCACTAGAACAATTGTACACAAGTATGCTCAAGTATCTTAGCTCACAAGCAAGCTCTTGACCAACACTTAGCCAATTCTGGAGCTCTCCAAGCCACTATTTCCTTGCACAATTCCTATGGCTGAATAACCCATATTAATGGGAATCCAATGCATCCAAAACTGCAAAATCCAAACTAGGTCTAGTTCCTGATTGCATGCATGATTTATACAGCTTAGTAAATCATACAACTGATAATACACTGTCCCTGCACTCTAGTCTCCACTGGGTCTTTCTTTGAACTAACACGCATGAGTTTCTCATGAGGAAATATTTAGTTAACTGGAGTAGCACTAGTGGATGCATTAGTGCACCAATAGACTATTAGTCCTCTATTAGTTCCAAAAACAATTTAGAACTAATTTGACTAAACTTAACTCAGTATATTGATAGATCTAATTTCCAACTCAATCTAAACTCATATTGGACCCCTAAAGCTTAGGGAGAACATATACATGACTACATAAAGACCTCCAACTCAAAATTCCTAAGCTAATTAAGTTAATTAAACTTAATTAACTATTTACAAGTTGCTATGAGAATAGAATTCGACTCTGATTCTCAGTTTAATTCAAGGACAAATGAAACTGGAATTTCTTGTTGCCATTTCTCAACACTCCTATGCAAAGTTATATGGTTGGACATGAAGTTGTTTGCACACTCTTTTGTCTATTCATATGTGAAACCATGTCACTAGGTTTCATAAAATTCCAATTGGTCTATAAGAATGAATGTCAATAAAGTTAATGTTACCTTTTTGTATTTTGATCATTTAATGTTTGTTCATGGAGCAACTGGGAAGTTGTATTGCTACTGTTCATTTTGTCTTGAGGGAGGGTCAATTTCTTGTTGTCAAGAGAGGAAAATGAATTAGTTGAAGTCTAATATAATTATCTAGAAAGTTATTTTCACATATTGCTCAAAATCATATGAGTATGTGAGTATGTTTGGCACTATAAGATGTAAAAATTCTATCAGTTAGTATTTTTCAAGATAATTGAAAGAGCATGAAATGATTTAGGAGTTGTCAATGTCAAAAGATTTGCTTACCAAAGAAAAAAGTGTCAGTTTGTGTTATTTCTTACTTCTGTTTTTTTTTAAATGATTTTTGTGGCAAGTTTTTTTTAGGCCATTATGACACAATGGTTGTTGGATAACATTATCTGAGGGAGTAAAAATGCTAAATATTCTATAATTTTTGAATGTTTAATATTCTAGGATAGCTATGTGTTAGATTGAGGTCAAAATAACAATTGGGAATCAAAGTAATGTACTGACAGAGACATGTTTATGAGAGATTGTTCGGCAAAAATCACATGAGAAACCATTTGTCGACGCATTTCGAACCAACTAGTGTGGTTCATCATCAGGACAAGTTGGTTCGAAACGTGTCGACAAACACATGTGTACTGTAGCTATGTTGCATCTATTTTTATATATGATTTTCTAGTAACTAGATCTTTGAATATACACAAGTTTATTTTGAAAAATTGTTCTATTCATAAATGGAACCAATAAATTCTTGAGAAGGCGCTACAAATATTCCAAGAATATAAGTGTCAATATTTTTAAAATTTTTTTGCATATGTCTATCGTGGATATCTACAACTATTTGTATTTTCTATGAGCTTTAAATGCTTTGGAACATTGCATATGAACAATGGAAAATTGAGTTAAGCGAGCAATCAAGCTATAGTAATGCAAATAGTGTGAAATTTGTCCAAAGGCAATCAAGCATAGAGCCATAATCAGTTGTTGGTTTTGTTGTATGTAAATTGATGTTGCTGTTTTGAATAAATAAACCTATTTTTTTTGTTGATAGATATTTTGCAACATGTCCAAGTTGAAGTCACTAGCAAGCACAATTGGATGTTTTCTTGTTGCATGTTATGAAATGGACTTAATGAAATCAATGATTTCTTTAGCTTTTTTATTTGGATTGATAAAGGCATTTGCAAGTGTGATGGCTTTTTCTTCAAAATCAAAAGTTGTAATTATTGATTCAATGTATTTTGTTGCATAAGGGAAGTGGTTATCAATTTTGATTTTTTTTGTGTAGCATGTAAAAATCCCATGTAGATGCAAGACTTGTATATAGTTATATCTCTTTGCAAAGGTTTGGTTTGATGGGGGTGAATTTTTCATTGTTTCTTGGAAATAAAGGATGTCAAATTTCATCAAATCATAGTCAACAATAAGACCTTCAAAATGGAATGACAAGCCATGTGTTGAAATATGGCAACAAGAATATTCCAATTTAATTTGTCCTTGAATTAAATTGTGAATTAAAATCGAATTTAGTCTTAACAACTACTTGGATATAATTAATTAATTTATTTTAAATTAATTAGTTGGAGAAATTCAAGTTAGAAGTCTTTCTGAAGTCATGCAAGAGTTATCCCTTAAATTAAGGAGATAAGATTGGGTTATATTTGAGTTGTAATTAGTTAACTTAGTTTATTGAGTTATGTCCAGTTAAATTAGTCCCAAACTGTTTGAGGGAATACTAGTGAGTTAACAGTCAGTTGATGCATGCATTCACTCTACTAGTGCTACTCTAGTTACCCAAAGATTCCCTCATCAGAAAATCATGCATATCTATTTTGAGAAATACCCAGTTAAGATTAAGGTCAAGGACAATGTACTATCAGTTGCATGTGTTTACTCAAAGAGAAAACTCATGCATGTAGTCAAGGATTTATCCTTGAGAATAGCGTAGTTTTAGACGATGATCATCCACTTGGTAAATTAGTTTTCCACTTGGTAACAAGGAATAATACACAAGGAACAACGCAAGGAAATAGGAGCTTGGAGGGCATAGAGGAAGGCTAGAGAGAAGCCAAGATTTCCTATGAGCATTTGTGAGGATTGTACTAAGAGCTAGCTAGCTATGAGAGCTAAGGCTTTGTATAATTCCTATGTATTTCCACCTTATATGATAATACAACAGTGTGGGGTTTTTAGCTGAGGCTTTCCCCAACATATTTTCATGTGTATTGTGTATTGATTCTTCTTATCCTAGTTATATTGTTCAGCTCAATCTTCAAGCTTGCAAATTGATAGTAGAAGTAGGTTATAGTATTTTTCTTTGATTTATATTGCATTATCGGGTTAACATACCAACAAATTTTCTACATGGTATCAGAGTAGGATTTGTAGAAATTTTCTACATGGTATTAGAACTGTGAACAGTATACTGAGAAGAGAATTTGAAGTTTGAAGTTCGGGGTTGCAGGTGAAAGTCAAATTCATATCATACTTCAAGGTTGGCCAATGGCATTCTATGGCTTGAGACTTGAGTATGCCTTGGAAGGTAGCTCGAATTACATAGGATGGAAAGATGGAATGGAGGTTGTATTAGAAGACAATGGCTTGAAGGAATTTTCATCAATAAATCCCAAAGCCGGCTTCAACTAATGCACAAGAGTTGGCTGAGTGGAAGAAGTGTGTGGCGAAGGTGAGACAGATCATCCTTGAAGGAGTTCGAGACCATATTGTCTCGAGTCTCCATGGGAAGGTTACTCCACTTTCAATGTGGAAGACATTGAAGGACCTCTACTAGAAAAGTAGCGACTAGAGGAAATTGGTGCTTAGGGATAAGCTTTGAAGTATCAAGATGGAGAAGGGCGATACTATTTCCAAATATCTGAACAAGATCACCACCTGTAGAGATGAGCTTCAAAATGTAGGAATAACTATTGTTGATGATGATATGGTGTGCCTCACTCTCCTTGGCCTTCCAAAGAGTTGGAATAACTACCAAGACTCTATGAATGGAAGGAAGAAACTACTAGATTGAGAACGACTATGATCAAATCTTATGCAGGAGGAGATCAGGAGGCGCACACGGGATGGTTCTTCATCCAAGAATGATGATGAGGAAAATTTGGCCTTAGCAGGTAAGGCAAGGAAAGGGAAGGGGAAGGCTTCCCATTCGAAATCAAACTCTTCTCATGGAGGGAAGAAAGGTGACATTTCTAAAGTAAGATGCTTTAATTTTCACAATATGGGACATTATGCAACTAATTGCCCATTGAAGAAGTCCAAGAAGGGATCCTCAGAAGGATCGGAAGGTGAGGCACTAGCCTCTCAGTTCGAAATGGAGTTTACCCTCATCGCATGCATGGTGTCGTCAATGATGGGTTGAGTCTGGTATCTTGATAATGGAGCGTCATTCCACATGACCGGTGATAAAAATTTATTCAATGCCTTGGAGGAGAAAGACCTCAAGATGCGCATAGAGATGGGTGAGGATGGAAGGTATAGTGTTTTAGGAGTGGGCACAATTGCTTTTCAGAGGGAGCATGGAGCTCCTCTAACCTTGACAAATGTGATGTATATGCCTGGACTAAAGAAGATTTTGGTATCAGTCGTGATGTTGAGGACAAAGGCTACGATGTTATCTTCAGTGAAGGAAAGGCGTTCCTAAGACACATAGCCATGGGTTAGACCAAGAGGATAGGGATTTAGGTGAAGAATCTCTATAAACTAGAGGTATATGATTGTGAAACATTGAGTACGAAAGCAAAATTGGTACAAAGCCAAGACATCGGTGAAATGTGGCATAGGAGGTTGGGCCATTTGCATCATGGGGCTTTGAATATAATGCAATAGATATCTACAAGACTTCCCAAAGGTAAACTTGAGCAAGTTGACATATGCAAAGGTTGTACCTTGGGAAAGTACACCAAGTCTTCCTTTCATTATCTAGACAGTCGAGCAGAGGCTATATTAGAGCAAGTTCATACTGATGTGTGTGGACCATTCTCGATGGGATCCATAGCAAAGCAAAGGTATTATGTGATTTTCATTGATGACTATTCTCGTAAATGTTGGATTTATTTCATGCAGAAGAAGGACCAAACCTTCACAAAGTTTTGTGAGTTCAAAGCTTTGGTTGAGAAAGAGTCGGGGAAGAAGATCAAGGCCTTGAGAAGCGACAACGGTGGAGAATATGTCTCTCAAGATTCTAAGGACTTTTTTGCAGTGAAAAGAATTAAATGAGAGTTGATGGCACCTCATAACCCACAGTAGAATGGGGTGACCGAGAGGAAGAACATAACTATTATAGGGGTAGCACGGGCAATGCTGCATGACCAAGGCCTACCACTTCACTTGTGGGTTGAGGCATGCAACACAATGTTCTATTTTTAGAATCGAAGCCCACATTGCATACTTGGGATGAAGACACCAGAGGAAATGTTCTCCGGTAAGAGACTAGATGTGGGCACTTCAGGATCTTTGGCTCATCAGCATATTTCCATGTGACAAAGGATGCACAGAAGAAGCTTGAGCTGACAGCAGAGTTGGTGAAACTTATGGGTACACTCATACACCTCACAACTATCGGGTGTACTTGTCTACGAGTCAGAGGACAGTGGTCCACAGAGATCTCAATTTTGATGAGTAGAAGGCCATGCGAGTTTCCCTTGAGAGGGAGCTCCAACTATAGGTTGTGGAGGAACTGTTGGTTCCTAAGGAGGAGGAGCTTCAGATTGATGCAAAGAAGCTACATGCAAAGGTTCTAGGAGTGGAGACATCCACTCAAGCAGAGTCTTCTAGAGATGGACGGAAGCACACAAGATAAGTTGATAGATTGTTGGAGGATGCGAGAGAGAATGTGGGAGCACCATCTTCTCAGCATAGACAGAGGAGGTCACCTGAGAGGTACACTAGATACATGGCCATTGCTGGGGAGTGTGTTTAGACCGAGCCATCTTCCTTTGAGGAAGCAGTGCAGTAGCTGATTTGGGTTGATGCTATGGTGAATGAGTATGAATCCATAGTTCGTAACAATGTTTGGGACATGGTTCCGAGACCAGAGAAAAAGTCAGTTGTGAGTTCTCGTTGGCTTTTCAAGGTAAAGCAAGCTGCTAATGATGGGAGGATCGTGTTGCTGCAGCATATTTCGACAGAGGAGCAAGATGCTGACATTTTGACAAAGGCATTGTCAAAGTGTAAATTCGAGTTCCATAGAGACAGGATTGGGGTAGTAGATAATCCATTTCTTGTTGAGAGGGAGTGCTGAAATATGGCAACAAGAATATTCCAATTTAATTTTTCCTTGAATCTAATTGTGAATTAAATTGAATTTAGTATTAACAGCTACTTGGAAACAATTAATTAATTTATTTTAAATTAATTAGTTGGAGAAATTCAAGTTAGAAGTCTTTTTGAAGTCATGCAAGATTTATCCCTTAAATTAAGGAGATAAGATTGAGTTATATTTGATTTGTAATTAGTTAACTTGGTTTACTGAGTTAAGTCCAGTTAAATTAGTTCCAAACTGTTTGAGGAACTAATAGTGAGTTAACAGCTAGTTGACGCATGCATGCACTCAACTAGTGCTACTCCAGTTAACTGAAGATTCCCTCATCAGAAACTCATGCATGTCTATTATGAGAAAGACCCAGTTGAGATTAAAGTCAAGGATAGTGTACTATTAGTTGCATG